>JBBPOC010000353.1:0-18977 GCA_038091235.1 Tylopilus rubrobrunneus | reverse complement strand
AATGCAAGCACTGGTCAGTGTGTGGCAGGTCCATTCCAGGGGCACACAGATTCAGTCAACTCTGTTGCCTATTCACCTGATGGCAGCCACATTGTCTCTGGCTCAAGGGACAAGACCATTGTGGTTTGGAATGCAAGTACTGGTCAGTGTGTAGTTGGTCCATTCCGGGGTCACACAGATTCAGTCTTGTCTGTTGCCTATTCACCTGATGGCAGCCACATTGTTTCTGGCTCAAAGGACAAGACCATCATGGTTTGGAATGCAAGCACTGGTCAGTGTGTGGCAGGTCCATTCCAGGGGCACACAGATTCAGTCAAGTCTGCTGCCTATTCACCAGATGGCAAACATGTTCTCACTTCATCTGTTGATGGCCTTTTTAAAGTATGGAATGTTCAAAGTTTTGTTTTTGGTAACTTACATGTGAACAACCATTGGTTGTTGTCTTTCACTGGTGCTTTATTTGGCTGGATAGCTCCTTGGAATATCCCCTCAGCCTATCTTCCTACTCACTCTTTGATTGTATCTTCAAGCACAGTTTACCAAGCTGATGTGGATATCTCTTTGTTTGGGGAGTCTTGGACCTCTTGCTGGTCCTCCTAATAGTTCTTTGTTTGTAGTGACTTCTATGCTCTGCTCAGATTGACTGGCCCTGTGAGCTTGGTTTCTTGTTGCCTTTGCAAGGTCTATTGGTGACATATTGTGTTCAAGTTGTACTAGCAGTATATAATAGTATGACTTCACCCACACTGCCAATTCCTCTAGATAGCAGATGTAGTGATGTCGGACTTGAACATGGCCATGAAAACCGGTACTAACAAATGTATCTTGGACATGCTGCATCCTCAACCCTCAGGCTCCCCTACCAGTAGCTCCGAGTCGGATGTCAGATGCTGACTCAAGGTTCAACATCATATCCATGGGCGCGGCACCAAAGCCTGAAGACTCGAGCGTTCAAATCCAGACGTCCTTTGGCACGGGCAAGGTCAACTGTTGGTGTTCATCTACTCGCGACCGAACTTACTGATGTGCCCCCTGGCATGTCGCTTTCAACCTCTCATGTTCCTGGGGAAGGCAAAGGCACAACGTGGGCGCACCAGAAATTCTGCTGGCAGCCACTCCTTTATAGCTCAATTCGTTTGCACACACAGATCGAGGCCGAGCATGTCGAGGATAAAGATGCCAGCCGTGAGCAAAAGGTCCTTGCGCGCGAATGGGCAGGGCTCACGGTTGGCATTACTCTCCTCCCCGAACTTGGGACAGTGGTTGACTCCTCCACCTCACCTGGGGATAAATGATTCGACGGCCAGGCCCGATCTTGCATATGTTACCCCCTCCGTCATGGCCCTGTCCCTGAACACCCCGCCGATGTGAACGATTTCAAGTTGTCGCCACATGGACGCACAGTCTGGAAACACCTCAGAGAGGCATACGCGTCCACTTTCGAGCCTGCACTCCCCTCGGTGCTCTCCGGAATCGCCTGGCCACCAGAGTCTGGTATTTGTCGTGTTTCTCTGTGTGTATTTCACGACGATGGTACGAGCCCACCCCATCACGCTCTGCTCACCAGGGCGCCTCCATGCGTTTCCACCATGGCGTCACATCAGAGACCTGAGTTATGGGTCAAGACCACCCAGGTATATTTTGCTGGATGGTCAACTCGCCAGAGTAACTCGATTTAGGCGGTAAAACTCTTGCAGTCTTTGTCTTTGTCAGCTGTACGTTCCCTGTTGGTTATTTTGTAAATGATATAGTACAGCCACCATTCGATTGAATGGGAGGTACGAGACACGATGCGAGATATCAGCCGTCTTGTAATTCGCTCCACTCCAAGAAAAAGTCAGTGCATTAGTATCGCAGGACATGCATGCGCACCGACTATGAGTGCCACCAACCTAGCTCAATTCGACCCCCTTCCAGACCTGAAGCGCCTCTTCCAATTCCTTCATCCTGGCTTCCCATCCCTTGGCCTCTTCCAACCGGAGCTCCACCACCCACATCTCCTCCAACACCCGAATCAAATCGCCTGCGGGAAGCCCACCACCTTAAGCTGTCAGAGTCATGGATGCGACACGATGGCAGTGAGTGGCTCCTGAGTGAGAGTTGTCAATTAGAGTGAATGTCCATCGACCTGATACGTCCCCGACAGGGGTGAGGAAGTATGTGTGGTACTTCATCAGAGGTCTCTGTGCGTCCCACGATCAGCAACAACGGGATCGACGACAGAATAAGCATCCACCGTACCTCAGAGACGGTGGTGAGCGAGATACCGAGCGATTTGGCGTACTTGTATATCTGACCTTCAACATTGCGGGCCCTTGAAACAGCAATGGCATGTTCTGTTCCAATCAAGGTAAGAGCAATAATAGAACATTGTCAAAGGCACGTACCGTCCATGATTGCAAACATGGGTCGATGGTAAATACGCGCGAAAGCGACATTTAGCGGAGGAACAAAGGTGTGTCAGAAAACCAACGCGTGCGACAACCAGACGACGAACCTGCTGCTCCTCTCCTCTGCTCAACATATCCTGCCACTGCTTTACCGTGCCCCACCACCCTCTCTCTACCAGATACCCCAAATACCCCAAATGAGATCTCTCGCCACACCTTCAACCCATCCCCGGCATTCCTGCCACGAAGGGCATAGAATTCGCCCAGCTTCTATACGCATATATGAGTTGTCCGCCCGCATCCGCGAGTGAGAGGAGTACTCTGCGGTTAGAGATGTATGCTGGGAACATAGGTCAGTAGGTGCACGCGTCGAATTGATATTAATCACATACTCTCTGTACGATCCGCGACGACGCCATCGTGGACAGCTTGATCTCTTCCCTCGCCACGTTTCCGGGCGATCAACAAAGGGATGGAAATGCGTCACTTGGTACAGCATAGCTCCATTCTAACAAAGACAGAGGGCGGCGACGGACAAGCTTGCGTGCGGTGGTGAGTAGACGGCTTGCCTCAGGGCCTCAATCTAGTCACCAAACCGGATGTGGAGCACTGCGAGCTGGTCGGGAGCAGGATGAAATTCGTAACAGCATGACGGCGTGGCATCACATTGACGTGTTGGCGTGACTCGGACGAGGGCGAGGGTGGAGCGCTGAGCAACGGCCGGGAGCGTCGAGGGAACATTCCGAGATGCGCAGGGTCGGGAATGTCGAGTATGCACACTTTAATATCATACCTATAAAGTGCACGAAAGTCGTGAATGGTAAAACCTGAAAATGGTTATAAAGACTGGAGATGTACTTTGCCAGTGAAAGTTGGTAGTCTGTCGCGCGGGACTTTCAGGTGGCAGTGCTGACGGTGCCTTTTCTCCGAGACTCCGAGTCGTCCGCCATCTCGTCCAGTGAGCTGGATCCCTCGTATCGAGCGCCTTGCCCGCCCCCCGTTTTCACACCCACCCACCACTTCCTCTCGCAGGTCCAACGTCCAACCTGTGTCCGTCCGTTGCGGTTACTTGTGGTCTCATTCAGTGTCCTGCTTGGTGCCCATCCCACCCTCACAACTCGCTCAACCTCAGTGCTTCGGGCAGAAAAGCCCTCCTGGCTTTTGCACAAATCCTCACTCCTGCTATGTAGTCATCGCCCACTCCTCCCTGCGAGCCACCGTGGCGATCGAACTGCACGGAAGCAATTTACTTTACATGCGTGGCTACAAAGCACCCGTAAAGCACCCGTATAGTGATTGCTGCTGCCCGGTTGGCTCCTGCTGCATCACAGCCAGCTCATACCCCCAACCCTTCCATCCTTCTCCTGTTCCGCGTATATTCTACCCATAATACCCGCCAATATAACGATATGAGCACAGTCAATCCTGTCCAGAGTATCTCGCACGTATATCGATTATCATCTAGATTGTGCTACTGAACCCGGTTCTAGGTCGAAACTGTTCACCATCCAAAGTGAGCTTTACGACGCTGGATTTCCTACCATATAAAACATGGCCTTTTTCAGACATCGAACTTCACACTCAATCGCGCCGCAAGAACGTCCTACGGCCAAGGCGATTCCGCATTGCATTTACTGTGGGCGAAACCTCGCAGTCAACGGACACCGCAAAAGCAGTCGAGAATAAAACCTCTTGGGATAGACTTTTCTATTTGTAAGTAGGCACATCGTCTACTCTACTCCCGAGTGCTAAATGTCATCAGCGACGGAGATGATGATTCGACTCTGCTCGTCAAGGTTTACCGAGCGCATCGTCTCAGAAAGGACGAAGAGGTCGGAGAAATCATCGATACGGTTGGTGGGGTGTTCGGAAGGTTGAGGAATGGCGGTACGATCCTTATCGAGACTCCCTAAAGGCGATGTTACTAATTTAGGCGCTCCTTCTCAGTGTTTGAAGACGCGCTTCGCAAGGCCACCTCTAAGTCCGCCGACTCCAGTCTCTCTGGGATTACCATCAACTTCACGTTCGCCATCGCAGAAGAACGTCAGGTTATCGACGTTGTCACGGGGGGGAACATGGCAGCCGGCCCGGTCAGCTCCGCCCTCACAGTCGTCAAGATGTTGTATGCGGGAATCAAAACCATCATGGCGATCTTGCGCGTCGTGTCCGACGTACAGAACATCATCAGGGATCAGTGAGGCAATGAAATGATCAGCTGGAGCTGGCAAACAGATGCCAACCTAAGGCTATTTTCTCGATGCTTTATCTGCCGAGTACCAGAGAGACAGAAGACTGATTGAATGCACTGTGGTTAGCTGGTCGCATCGTGTCTTGTTTATAGTAGGGTACCACCACCAGTTGACGTGCTGACAGTACTTCCCTGGTCAGTGACAGAGTGGTCATACCAATGGTCACCTGCTTGACATTTTAAGTTTGGTATAACCTTTGCCAAGCTTTATCCTCAGGTATTAGGCTGGTAGCCCGCTTGTCACCCCTAAATCACTATCCCTCGTCATCACATTCAGACTATAAAAGAAAAGAAAATGTTTGTATCATTAAGGCGCTCATATCCCTCCCAGCTCAGTACATGTGAGTTGGCTTGAGCAGCCTGAAGTGCGTGTGGTGTGGGTGCAGGACTACCCTGGCATCTTTCGACCTGTGGCCACGGTGGTTCCCTGCGTCGTGCATACCACTCTTTCATGATACCCAGTACTTGGAGCACGTGGAGATTTGGTGAGCTAGGCAGACTCCGAGTGCACCTCCGAGTCATGAACGTGCACGTAGTCCTCACCGGTAACTTCGTTACAATTGAGGCATAAAAGTAGGTTATAGAGCACCCGCTCGAATCTACATGCCAACCCGGTCAATTTGACATTGCTCATCCTCATCACGAATGGGCACTCACTGCGCGCCGACTTCCATAGAATCCGAGCTGCGTCTTAACAGACTCAGTGCCATAACTTAGCTTGTGCCGCAGCCGCCATCTCCGTGTTTGCTAGCACTTTCTCTAACTCCACAATCTGAGGATGAAGACCACGATCCTCTGATCGATCGTTGGCAGTTGTCGAACGATTGCTATGCATGAAAATTAACTCCAAAGCGGTGGTGACTCGGACAGTGCGCGAAGTCCTCCACATCGTGATTCTTGTAGTGTTTCCCGAAATGCTTGTAAGCCCCACGTCACACATACCATATACCCTGATGTCACGCACTGTTGTCACGCAGTCATTCTTGTACCCGTACGTCGTCGTCGTCCCAACAGTGCGTGGTCCAGTTTTGTTGTCCGCCCTCTTCAGTGTTTCTCGCCACTTGGCCACGGCGGGTTTCCAATGTTTCAAGAAATAGTCTAGTGCGGATGTGAGGATCGTCCGAAGTGGCGCAGTTAGGCTGGGATAAGTCTGGATGCCTAGAGATCTGAGGAACCGTTCCATTGGAGACGAGATAGTCGGGTCCGAAGAGTAGAGAACTGAATGGATTGTGCTACTCTGCGGTAATTCGAGAATCGGGAGTCCGAGTTTCCCTATATCGTCATTGGGCAAGTGCAACCGAGTCGTGGCCTGCAAACCGTGAATCTCTTGAAGAAAACAATCTCTTCGTCTTCAGGTCATCGTGTTGCCAGTCCGTGAGCCCCTTTCTGTGCAAAAAATCAGAAAGCGATCATTAGATTCTCTTGAGGCAGATTCCTCCAACCTTTAAGATCCATCAGTAAGTACGGAAAAACTGAATCTCGTGCCAATTTGACATACATTGAAGCCAGATCTGCCCATTCCATCACCGTACGCATGCCAAGTTTGGTCAGGACCTTGAGGACATGGTCCGGGGTCAAGAGTTAATAACCGCGGCCCACAACATATTCCCAAGGAAATCCGTAACTTTGCAACGGGAAGTTCCCGGCAAATGGCGGCCCCGTCAAAGTAGGCTTCCCCTGGCAGACAAAGCTCCTTGTTGGTAGGTATGCATTTGATATCCGTCGCGAGGCCAGGGACGTGCTGTCGGACCAAAAGAAAACCGCACCATCGTGTCCAAGGCGAATTTCATAGCTTGCTCGTTCTTGGACTCTGTGAAGCGTATATCTTCTTCGTAGATTACCCGCGTCAGAAGTCCACTAACCCAAAGGACTTCCTCGTTCCAAGCTGTCACCAGCCTCAAGTCAGACACTTTGAGCGCATCGAGTCACTGACGCTATAAATACTTGCAACCTGCTCATTCCTAACCAAGAAGCCAATAGGCGGGGCACGCGGGCCCACACGTGGTGTGCTTACGCCAAATCAATCGCACCCCGTTCCATAGTAGGCAAGAAGTGTGCAGAAAAACGGAGCCCAATACCCGTCGTTTGGTTGGTGCTTTAACCCTTGATATGACTGCAGCAGGGTCGTAGTCATGGAGGGGGTGATACTGTTCAACCGTATATCAATGTGAACACCTACTTGACGTTTTCCAGGAAAGTACCTTGGGAAAAGTGAGCCTCAGATAACGAGATTTGCTTATGCGAGGAAGGATTTATGCTGGAATTAAACTAGCGCAGTAACAGTCAACAACACCGCATTGTCAGCATAAATATTGCTTATGTAGATGTTAAAGGATGATAGGATCGATTGCAAGATCGATTCTACACCTTTCCTAACCTCCGAGTCTCGGTCTAGAGCGACGGAGATCGCTGCTGTATACAGATCATGCGTGAGCTCGTTTTCCGACCTTATAACCGGGGTAATTCGCGTGGGTAACGGATTCTCTTGCGTATCATGGGTTCCACTTGTAATCGAGGCATCGTTAGAGGAGGGGGGGACGATGATGTCGAATGTGAAGCGAATGCCCATTCTGCGCGATCGATTGTAATCGTTTGAACTAACTGAATGTCAGTATCGGCTACCAAGTAACTAACTGTTGCCTTACCGGTACGTAGAGATTTGCAAAACCCGCGGGTATCAGACCTCTGACCCGTACCCAACCACCTACCCGTCACGGGGTTGACCCACGGGTATACCCGCTCCAGGAATGAAAGAAGCAATGGCACAACGTGCACAATTGTGCGCGTTGCACTGTCGCTTTTGTACCCTCTCAAGGTGCCAGTGAGGGCGAGGATGAGGGCGCACGAGGACGAGGACATGCGAGGGTGAGGAACCGGCGGCAATATGCTGTACAGCCCGGCTCGACTCAAGCTCAGGCTGCGGCTTGGGGTGAGGGCAAAGGGTGGGTGATGGCGAGAGTGACGGCAAAGAACGACGGTAGTTCCTCGACGATGGCACCGTGTTGTGTGGGGCTGTGGGGAGTGATCGGGGAGAGAAACGACGGCACAACGCGCACAAATGTGCGTGTCGCACGTCGCTTCTGTCATCCTTCTCAGGGCGAGCACGCTGGCGAGGGCGAGGGCGGCGTGGACGGAGACCGGACTATTGCCAGAATGAGACGGTGGGTTTCGATTTCACGTTGGGCGAGGATCTCGTGAGAATGTGTCAGGAGTCCTGTTTTCATTGGACGGAATAAATGATGGTTGACGTGCATGGAACACAATCCGAGATCCGAGAACAGGCACGCACTGGTTTGTCGCAGACCCTCCTCGGCCATCGCTGACTGAGCTGAAGTGCGTCCGCGATGTCATCTCCCGTCTGCCCCTCCCTCATCCCGCCCTAGCTCAACGTTAGGCTAAGAACACAGTCCAAAGCCTCCGTATTACCTACTACCAGAGCTGGCAAAGTCACCGTCAAAGGCTCGAATGCCAAACGTCAGTCACACCACCAACGAGGACGAGCGAAATGAGCTCACAAATCACATCAACGGCGTATGCAGTCCCCCTCCTTCTTGTTCATCATCTGATCCTCCACACAGGTCATCGGAAATGATCCCGACATCGGCCATCGTTTCCCCATCCCCACAGACACGATGCAGCTCTTTGACGAATGTCGCGACGGCTTGATCCTCTGTAAACGATGCGGTCCCAGACACGATCGACACACGTGTTCTTAACATCCCTACCTCTCGTAAACCACTCAACACTTTCCAAATCACAGAGAACAACAACATCGTCATCACCTCCGCCAAGGGTATCGGCTGTTCTGTCGTCAACATTGGTTCATCCGATATCTCCGAAGGAAGGGAACGTCTTATCCTCGGTCTCATCTGGCAGATCACCCGCAGAGGTCTCCTTATGCAGGACGATATCAAACTGCATCCCGAGAGGACGGTGAAACCACCGACGGTCTCCTTCGTTTGACCCCCGACCAAATCCTGCTCCGATGGTTCAACTTGAAGGCTGCTGACTGGAAGAGAAGGTGAAATCTCTCTATCATCCCACTCACTCATCCTGACCATCATCCGTTTCGGAGTGAACAACTTTAGCCGCGACGTGTGCGACGGTGAAAACTACACTATCCTTCCCAGTCATCTCAAGCCCGATGAATGTTCTCGTGCTCCGCTCCAAACGGAAGATCTCCGCCAACATGCTTAACAGGTTCTGCGAAACGCCACCGCCATCGGTTGTCGCAGGTACCTCTTCCTTCGTCGCCGGAAACCCGCGTCTCAATCTTGCCTTCGTTGCCAATCTCTTCGTCCGGTCTTGCACCGCTAGACAAACAAGAAGCCAAAGACTATAGGGCCGTTGGAGACTTGATGCCGAAGGCAAACACGAAGCCCGGCAGAATGGTGCGCTTGACGTGGTGTGGTTGTCTCAGTCTGGAATGCTGACGGGCCGACGGTAGCGAAATTGGGGATTTCAATCGCGAGGAAGATGAATGCGTTGATTTTCCTCGTACCAGAGGACATTGTGGACGTTCGACCACATTTGGTGCGTCCGCCCCCGCCCTCTTGTTGTCGTGGATTTTGATCTGATGCGGCGTGGCCTAGATTTTGACGTTTATCGGAAGTTTGATGAGCATTGCACACTTGGGCGCGGGCATGCAAGCTACGAGTACGAGACACGGTAAATATGTATATTCTCTTCAGTCAAAAGTTTTCTCGATGCTCCGGTAGCAACCCATCCGGCCCTGACGTCACCTGGTACAGCACGGTTCCATTCTAACACAAATACAGGTGGCGGTGACTAAAAAGCTTGTGCGGGTTAGGTATTCCCCGGTGATGAGTAGACGGCTTACCTCAGAGTCGCGTTCTGGTCACTAAACTGGGTGTCGAGCAAGCGAGCTGGTCTGGAGCAAGACGAAACTGGCAAGTGCCGGTGTTGGTTGGGTGTCGACGATAACGTTGGCCCGTCTCGTTGTCACCGTCAACTCACCCGCCTGCGTGTACTTGCGATGATGCGAAGGGTATCCAGAGCCCTGCGGGCTGCGGCAGGGTCACCGATGAGTCGATGCATGCCATACCGTTGAGAGGCGGCTTGTCGCTATGCTGCACTGGCCTATCTCGCGACGCGCGATCCACTGAGAAAATGCAGGGATGAATCTGCCGTGCGTAGACAATGACAAACGAGAATGAGTGGGTAAGCTTCGATTTCCCGTTGGGTTGTTGGTGATGGAGCGGGAAGAAGCGGGCGTCAGCGGCGAGGTTCTCGTGAGAATATGTCGGGAGTGCGGAACAAATGCAGACTCTCAGGTTGACTTGCATGGAACACAATGCAAGATCCGGGAACGAGCTTCGCGAAGAAGAGACACGCACTGTCGTTACGAGGCCAGGCATTGACAGCATCGTTGGTTTGTCGCAGGGACCGGGTTTGCGCCCTCCTCTGACCATGTCCGTATTCGGCATCGACGATCCCTTCGTCTGACCCCGAGCAATTCTGCTCCGATTGTTCAACGTTCAACCACCACCCGGAGGTTGCTGACTGGACCCGGAGGAGGAGGTGAAAATCACTCTAGCATCCCACTCGCCCGTCCTGACCACCATCCGCTTCAGAGTGAACAACTTTGGCCGCGACATGCGCGACAGTGAGAACTACAATCCTTCTCAATCAACTCAAGTCCGATGAATGATCTCGCGCTTCCTCAAAACGCTGCCGCCACCGGTTGTCGCAAGTACCTCACTCCCTCTTCCCTCGTCGCCGGAAACCGCGTCTCGATCTTGCATTCGTTGCCAATCTCTTCAGCATTTACCCGGTCTTGCCCAGCTGGACGAACGAGAAGCCAAAGACTATGGGGCGGTAGAAGACTTTGATGCCGAAGACGAACGCGAAGCGCGCGTCTTCACGCTCTGGATCGACTCGCTCGGCGTTGAACCTGGCATGTTTAACTTGTTCGAGAATATCAAGGATGGTTTGATCATTCTCCAGGCGTTCGACAAGATCCTTCCCGGCTTGGTCATCTGGTGACATGTCTCCAAGCCCAAGGGGGACGCTGCTGGGGTTACGCCGAGAGCGTCTCTCGACGGTGGAGAGGAGCAAGAGGATATTGGGATCACACCCAATCAGAGTATGCTCTCCCGATTCAAGCAGGTCGAGAACACCAACTACGTTGTAGAACTTGGGAAACAGAGCGGGATGCACCTCGTTGGAATCCAAGGCGCCGACATCGTCAACGGGACTCGGACACTTGTTCTTGGTCTCGAGTGGCAACTCATGTAGGGAGTCTCTCTCATGCCATATATTCCCATTGGGATGCTCACACATGGGACAGACTCAACATCACCAAGACGCTCACGCTCGCTGGGTCTGGACGTCCGATCATCGACCAGGAGATGCTTAGATGGGCCAACACGACAGTCCAAAAAGCGAATCCGGCGCACGATCCGGTTGTTCAAGGACAGCGAAATTGGGGATTTCATTCACGAGGAAGATGAATGCGTTGATTTTTCCTTGTTCCAGAGGACACTGTGGGATGTTCGACCACGTTTGGTGCGTCCGCCCTCGCCCTCTTGTTGTCGTGGATTTTGATCTGATGCGGCGTGGCGTAGATTTTGACGTTTATTGGAAGTTTGATGAACATTGCGCACTAGGGCACGAGTGCTTGGGGCTTGCAAGCTACGAGTACGAGACACGGTAAACATGTATATTTTCTTTGGTCATAAACCAAAAGTTCTCTCGATGCTACAGTAGCGACCCGGCGAATTCGTTCGTCTGGCCCTGGCGTCACTTGGTGCAGCTCGCAATGGCATGATCAATACTTTAAAAGATTTAAGGTTCATGCTGTCTGGATGGATATGCGGTGAGGCTGTTGCTCAGGAATGACTTTGGGGAACGTGACCGTCAAGAGCCCGTTCCCCATCTTCGCTTTGACGTCCTCAGCTTGTTTTGACTCGCAAATCAGCACGGCTCCATTCTGACACGAAGAAAGGGCGCGGGGACTGACAAGCTTGTGCGGGGTAGGTGCTCCCCGGTGATGAGCAGACGGCTTGCCTCAGAGTTGCGATCTGGTCATCAGACTGGGTGTGCAGCACTGCGAGCAAGACGAAACTGGAAAGTGCCGATGTTCACTGGTACTATCAGCAATGACGTTGGTCTGTCTCGTTGTCACCGCCAACTCACCCACCTGTATCATGATATACTTGCGATGACGCGAAGGGTATCCTGAGCCCTGCGGGCTGCGGCAGGGTCACCCGATGAGTCAAGTGCATGGTACACCGTTGAGAGGCTATGCTGCATTTGGCCTTTATCTCGCAACGTGCGAGCCACCGAGAAAATGCAGGAATGAATCTGCCGTGCGTAGCCTGAGACCACGACAAACGAGGTTGAGGCGGTCCCGCTCCCGGGTTGCTGGTGTGCACGTCGGGGATCTGAGCGCATGGCGCATTGGGAATCAACATTGCAGTAATCACTGCTTTTGACTCGGATGCACCCCTCCGCCTGACTTGCGCTGTCCCTGAGAAACCATTCGCGAACAAAAAGTAGGTGGTCGAGTCTTCGTCCGTATCGCCGGTCCGATAACCGGGAATACGCAGTCGTTAAGGCACTGGCACCACGTGCTGGCCTGTTCGGTTCCCAAAGTTACCACCCAGCCAGCTCGTACGCCCACTGGCAACCTTCTCCTCTTCCACGTTATTCACCAAATCTACTCACAGTACCATAACATTATGAGCACAACCAATCCAGTCCAAAGTATCTCGTACGTATATCGATTACCATCTAGGCTGTGTCGCTGAACTCGATTCTAGGTCGAAATTGTTCACCATCCAAAGTGAGCTTTACGACGCTGGATTTCCTACCGTATAAAGCATGGCCTTTTTCAGACATCGAACTGAGTCACACTCACTGGCAACCGCGCCGCAAGAACGTCCTATTGGCAAGGCGATTCCGCATCGCATTTACTGTAGGTGAAACCTCGAAGTCAACGGACACCGCAAAAGAAGTCGAGAATAAAACCTCTTGGGATAGACCTTTCCCTTTGTGAGTGGCGCAGTATTTACTTTACTCCCCAGCACTAAGTTGAATGTCATCAGCGTTGGGGATGAAGATTCGAATCTGCTCGTCAAGGTTTACCAAGCCCATCGCCTCAGGAAGGACGAAGAGATCGGAGAAATCACTGATACCGTTGGTGGGGTATTGAGGAAGTTGAAGAATGGCGGTACGATCCTTATCGAGACCATCTCAAGGCGATGTTCACTGATTTACGCGCCCGCTCCCAGTGTTTGAAGATGTGCTTCGCAAAGCCACCTCTAAGTCCGACGACTCTGGTCTCTCTGGGATTACTATCAAGTTCACGTTCGCCATCGCAGAAGAACGTCAGGTTGCCGACCTCGTCGCGCAGGGGAACGTGGCGGCCGGCTCGGTTAGCTCCACACCCGCAGTCGTCAACATCTTGCACTCGGGAGTCGATACCACCGCACAGAGCCTGAACATCGTGTCCGAGGTACAGAACATACACACACTGCCGCCTATATTGGGCGATCTACTGTCGAAGATGGAGCGATTGAACCAAGTTGTGGCCGGCGTCGCAGCGGTACGCAGCGCTCCCTCTCTATGTTTGCATGGTCTGCATGCCATACAGATTCACCCATATGCCTCGCTCGCATGGTCCGTCATATCGGCTGCCAACAAGGTCTGTCGTTTGATGCTTGTACCTCTGCTTGTCACTTCATCCCCTCCGGATCAGGTGCTCATCAACCAGAAGAACCGCGACGACCGAGTCGTTCGCTTATCGGGCGCGATGAGCAAGGCCTTTTCGTTCGTCGATGACGTCAGTTTCATGAAGGAAATCGGCGGGCACGACAAGACTATCATGCATCTCCTGGAGCAAGTGACGGAGTGTGGGTACTTCATTACCCAATATGCCAAAGACGGCTTCGGTTCGTGGCGGTTCGCTTTCCGACGACCACGAGCACTCATTTCAAATTATAGCGTGGCGAACGGTGAAACACTTAATCTCTCAAGTGGATGAAACGATTGCTGGCTATGAGAAAAATTTCAACGAACTCACGAAGGCGCTGCTGCAGGGAGTGGCAGTGCACACTGGGCTCACTGTCGTTCGTATGATGACCGTCGTTGGCCGCATTGGTATGTTCGACATCCTGAGGCAGTCGGTCGGTGGTTCACGGGCTTGGATACAGCGGAAACGACGCAGAATATGGCGGAAACCATCGACCTGAATGCACTACCGTATGCGGGAGGCGCCAGGTTTCAGCCAGAAAAGCGCTGCTTGCCAGGGACTCGCAAGGGCTTACTCCAAGAAATGTGTGACGTTCTCAACAACCCTGACGACGACGCCCCGCAGGTGTGCCTTCTCACTGGCGCGGCTGGATCGGGCAAGTCTGCGGTGGCCCACTCTATCGCTCAACTTTATGATGGGCAAAGGCGGCTGGGATCGTCCTACTGCTTCTCCAGGACGGATGTCGCGCACCGCAACCCTACGAATGTGTTCACTACCATTGCACGTGACCTCGCCGATTGTGATTCGTACTACCGGTCCGCGCTCTGGCAAGTCGTGAAAGGGAATCAGTCGCTTTGCACATCGCAATCGCCGACGGATCAACTCGAGAAGTTGATCGTCAACCCTTGGAAGGACCTTCAGGCCATTGGGCCCATGGTCATCGTCATCGACGCCCTCGACGAGAGTGGGGACCAAGCGAGTCGTGAGCATCTTCTACGTGCCATGGCCACAAGGCTCGCCGAAAACACGCTTCCCCGTCACCTTCGTTTCCTCATCACAGCTCGCCCGGAAGCCGACATCCTCAAAGAACTCCTGCGCTATCCTCGGACCACCCATAAACAGATGAGCGACATTGCCAAGGATGTTGTCAACGTAGATATCGGGGAATTCATCCTCGACACCCTTCGTGATCAGCACGACGAGCTTGAGTCATCCTGGCCGGGTCAGGAGTGGTGCAGGGTACTCGTTCGTGACTCCCAGCAACTTTTTCAGTGGGCTTCCACTGCGTGCAAGTTCATTAAAGGTGTGGATACACCGGGTCTAGATCCGTGCGAACGGTTTGAAATGCTCGTGCAAACCGACAAGAGTGAAGATATCCACCCGTTGGACAAGCTCTACCAAACCATACTCCAGCAGCAGTTTCCCTTGGATGTCACTCGGCATCGGTTCCAAGACGTGATGGCCGTTGTTCTCTCCCTCCGTGAACCCCTATCGATGAAGTCGCTCTGCGCTCTCTCCATCCCAAAGCTGAACATCCGTAACATCATCAAACCCCTGGCATCATTGCTTGACGGGGCCCTTGAAGAAGAGAAGCCTATCCGTCCACATCATACGTCATTCCGGGACTTCTTACTCGACAGGGCTCGCAGTTCAACCTTCCATGTAGACATTCAACCTCGACACTCGCTCACTCTCGGGCAAGCACTGCTTTTATCCATGCGAACCATGCTTCAGTTCAACATCTGCAATCTCAAAGACTCACGGACCCGCAATGCGGACGTCCCTGATCTGCCTACGCGGGTGAACCAAGCCATACCTCTTCACCTTGCCTACTCATGTTGCTATTGGATGGACCATTTACAACATGCCAACTGTACTCCAGAGTTGTCAAGCGAAGTGACCCTCTTCTTCAAGGAGATGTTCCCCTACTGGCTTGAAGCCATCAGTCTACTTTCCCTCTCCTCCCTATCAATTATCCTTTCTGCCCTGAAGTGTTGTACTACCCTTCGAGAATGGACCAAGGTAAGATGATGGATGGTGACAAGTGAGAAGTATACTGACAGGATGATGGTAGGACCAAGAGACCATGATGTTAGCCTCTGAGGCATTCCAATTCATCCAAGTGTTTGCTCCTGTCCTGAGAGAATCCACTCCACATCTGTATCTATCAGCCATGCCCCAGACACCCACCAGCTCCCCACTTTGTGATCTTTGGGTTGAGCATTTGCAAAAGCATGTCTCCTTTACCTCAGGACACCCAGCCACTTGGCCAGCAGAGGTTCATTCCTTGTATGGTCACACAGACAGAATCTCTTCTGTTGCCTACTCATCAGATGGCAGCCACATTGTATCTGGCTCTTGGGACAAGACCATCAGGGTTTGGAATGCAAGGACTGGTCAGTGTGTGGCAGGTCCATTCCAGGGGCACACAGATTCAGTCTTGTCTGTTGCCTATTCACCTGATGGCAGCCACATTGTCTCTGGCTCCTGGGACAACACCATCATGGTTTGGAATGCAAGGACTGGTCAGTGTGTGGCAGGTCCATTCCAAGGGCATACAGATTTAGTCAACTCTGTTGCCTATTCACCTGATGGCAGCCACATTGTCTCTGGCTCAAGGGATGAGACCATCATGGTTTGGAATGCAGAGACTGGTCAGTGTGTGGCAGGTCCATTCCACCAGCACACATCTTCAGTTTGGTCTGTTGCCTATTCACCTGATGGCAACCACATTGTCTCTGGCTTTTGGGACAGCACCATCATGGTTTGGAATGCAAGGACTGGTCAGTGTGTGGCAGGTCCATTCCAGGGGCATACAGATTTAGTCAACTCTGTTGCCTATTCACCTGATGGCAGCCACATTGTCTCTGGCTCTTGGGACATGACTATCATGGTTTGGAATGCAAGCACTGGTCAGTGTGTGGCAGGTCCATTCCAGGGACACACACATTCAGTCCAGTCTGTTGCCTATTCACCTGATGGTAGGCACATTGTCTCTGGCTCTTGGGACAATACTGTCATGGTTTGGAATGCAAACACTGGTCAATGTGTGGCAGGTCCATTCCAGGGGCACACAGATTCAGTGAACTCTGTTGCCTATTCCCCTGATGGCAGCCATGTTGTCTCTGGCTCAAGGGACAAGACCATCATGGTTTGGAATGCAAGCACTGGTCAGTGTGTAACAGGTCCATTCCACAGGCACACAGTTTTATGCTACTCTGTTGCCTATTCACCTGATGGCAGCCACATTGCCTCTGGCTTTTCAGACAAGACCATCACAGTTTGGAATGCAAGCACTGGTCAGTGTGTGGTAGGTCCATTCCAGGGGCACACACATTCGGTCCAGTGTATTGCCTATTCACCTGATGGCAGCCACATTGTCTCTGGCTCTGATGACAAGACCATCATGGTTTGGAATGCAAGGACTGGTCAGTGTGTGGCAGGTCCATTCCAGGGGCACACACATTCAGTGTGGTCTGTTGCCTATTCACCTGATGGTAGCCACATTGTCTCTAGCTCAAGGGACAAGACCATCATGGTTTGGAATGCAAACACTGGACAGTGTGTGGCAGGTCCATTCCAGGGGTACACAGATTCAGTCTTGTCTGTTGCCTATTCACCTGATGGCAGCCACATTGTCTCTGGCTTAGAGGACAAGACCATCATGGTTTGGAATGCAAGGACTGGTCAGTGTGTGGCAGGTCCATTCCAAGGGCACACAGAGTTTGTCTCATCTGTTGCCTATTCACCTGATGGCAGCCACATTGTCTCTGGCTCAGGGGACAAGACCATCATGGTTTGGAATGCAAGCACTGGTCAGTGTGTGACAGGTCCATTTCAGGGGCACACACATTCAGTCTTCTCTGTTGCCTATTCACCTGACGGCAGCCACATTGTCTCTGGCTCAAGGGATGAGACCATCATGGTTTGGAATGCAAGGACTGGTCAGTGTGTGGCAGGTCCATTCCAGGGGCACACAGGTCCAGTCAAGTCTGTTGCCTATTCACCAGATGGCAAGCATGTTCTCACTTTATCTGATAATTGCTCTTTTAAAGTATGGAAGGTTCAAAGTTTTTTTGATGGTAACTTACATGTAAACAACCATTGGGCATTGTCTTCCACTGGTGCTTTATTTGGCTGGATAGCTCCTTGGAATATCCACTCCTATCTCCCTCTTCATTCTTTGATTGTATCTCCAAGCTCAGTTTACCAAGCTGATGTGGATATCTCTTTGTTTGGAGAGTCTTGGACCTCTTGCTGGTCCTACTAGTTCTTTGTTTGCAGTGACTTCTTTGTTCTACTCACATTGACTGGCTTGTCCAAGTCAGTTTAGTTTCTTGCTGCTTTGCCAAGGTCTATCATGTCCAAGTTGTAGTATGATAGTATGACTTCACCCATGTTGCCAATTCCTCTAGATAGCATATAGCCATGCAGAACTTGAACTCTCTTCACCAATGATGCTGCTGTTGGCCACAGAGAACTTCTCCATTACTCAGGCCGAGTGCACTGGTAAGGTGTTGCTATTGTCGAGGATGAAGATCCCAGCCTGAGTTGTGAGCAACTTGAAGAGGTCCTTGCACGAACAGGCCGGGCTCTCAAGCTTGGCATTACTCCTGCGCCCACATGCTACCCTCCCATCTGATCAGCACGTGCACTCTCCTCCCTGGTCTTGCCAGGGACTGTCGTCGACTCTTCCACCTGGGGATAAGTGATTAGATGGCGGGCCAGACTCGAGCTCGCACATGTCATCGCCTCCATCATCGCCCGGGTGTCCCTGACGCGCGCGATGTCAAGTTGTTGCCGGCGGCCGCATGGACGCACAGTCTCACTCTCTGGAACCCCTTTTTGGTGTCGCCTGGTCGCCAGAGTCTGGTATTGGTCGCGTTTCTCTGCGTGTATCCCACAGCGATGGTACGCACTTGCCAGCGTGCCATCGTGCTCAGGCTCCGCGTATCGGAGCGCCTCCGTGTGGGCAAAGTTTATCCCCATGACGATTAACATTGATCCTTCCTGGTGGCAAGGTGAGCATGACACGACGATGCATCCGTAGCGCCTTGGCGCAATCATGCGTTTCCACCATGGCGCACGTCACAGGTCAAGACCGCCTATAAGGTATTTTGGTGGATGGTCAACTCGCCAGAGTAACCCCTTGGTTTAGGCAGTAAAACTCTTACAGTCTTTGTCGGCAGCACGTTCTCCGTTGGTTACTTCATGAATGATATAGTACAGCCATCGTTCGATTGAATGGGAGGTATGAGACACGATGCGAGACGTTGACCTAGTGATTCGCTCCGCTCCAAGAAAGCAGTCAGTGCATTAGTATCGTAGGACATGCATACGTCTCGACTATGAGTGTCATCACCAACCTAGCTCGATTCGACCCCCTTCCGGACCTGAAGCGCCTCTTCCAACTCCTTCACCCTCGCTTCCCATCCCTTGGCTTCTTCCAACCGACGCTCCACCGCCCGCATCTCCTCCAACATTCGGATCAGATCGCCCGCGGGGGGCCCACCACCTGGAGTTGTTGGAGCCGTGGATGGATCCGGTCGCAACATGCCGGCAGTGGCGTTTCCGGTGGCTCCTGAATGAGAGTTGTCAATTGGAGTGAATGTCCATCGACCTG
>JBBPOC010000352.1:0-19020 GCA_038091235.1 Tylopilus rubrobrunneus | reverse complement strand
CTCCTTGATTTGCTCTCGGTCCAGCCCGGGCCCATGCTTTCCGAACTGTTTGTCGTCGAGCCATCATCTCTGCCAAGGAAAAACTTGCGAGAATTCTTCATATGGGACTTCATGATGTGAAGTTCGCGATAGGTATGTTTCGTTTGCTCTTCGGCAATATGCATGGGTTGGGTAAATGCCTGGTCGATGACAGAGGAGAGATTTTCTGGCGTGATGAAGGTGTTGGACTGGTGATAGAGTGAGACGAGCGCTTCCATCCTCTCGTCATGGGCTGATTGAGTCTTTGCCTTGGAGGATATGCTGCGCCTCCAAGCAGACGCTAATGAGGGACATGGCAAAGATCTGCCGACTGTTGGCAACATGGTGAAGCTGCACAATACTTGCTCCAAGCTCTCACATTTCATAGGCACGTGACCAAACATCCGCATTACATAAACTGTACAGCATAATCATACGTGCAGTGAACACCGTCGATTGGACACAAGATATACGCTTGCTCGAATACAAAGCTAGCCGACTAACCTACCGACAAGACCTACTCTGAGTTAACTGTTGAATTTCACCAGACAGGGAACTAATGTGGCCCACAAACCTGACCTCAACTCCATCGGTATGGATGCCAGTCTTGACCGGTTTGTATTGGAAGCCCCTCCAAGGCGAGCCTGAAGAAAGAAACATAGAAGGCACGCGGAAAGTCCCCCAGTGATTGTGCAGGTAGTGATGTAGCTGGGATCCCAAGCGACGGAGTCAGTCGCTGTCCTCGCTTTGTTTGTGTATTGGAGAGCGTGGTCGGTTTGGATTTTGTTTTACAATGTCTTCCCCAATTTGCAGTGTGCGTTAGCAAAGCGAACAAACAACTCCTCTTCTTACTCTCCTTCCTTCGTCGTCGTTCTCCATGATGAATTTTGCAGCTTCAACATCGTTAGCTTGTGTGATGGGGGTGAAACTGGCCCGTGCGCGGACTGGTTTCTCACGCATGACATAAGCCACAGCAGTTCCTTCAACGTTTCCTTTCCTACACCTTTCAACTCTCCAGTCAACAAGCACCCCACCATCGGTGGCCCGGTCGTCCTGATTATCTGGACTACAGCTCAAAGTTCAGCCATGTCACAACAAGCTCAGCAAACTGTAATGCCATCAAATATGCTGCCACCGGGCGAAGCAGAACTCGCGCAGGCAAACTCATATTATCCACAAGAACCAGCCGACCTGACAGGTGGATTGCCAATTAACCTCGATTCCTTGCGCGATGGCCCCCCAGGGAGCAAACCTTTCTACCCTTATTCGACCCTCATCCGGTATGTTTGGACCCTCATCCGCACCACTCGCACGGTTTCAGACCCATCGCGATTCCAGATATGCGATCAAAGGCTCACCTAACCAAAAGTTGCTCCTGGAAGACATTTACTACGCGATTGAATCTCGCGTGCGTATTGCATATTTCGCTGATTTTTTCGTTAGTTTTGACGATATGTTGTCTAGTTTCCATACTTTAGAAGTGCACCTTCGGGATGGAAGGTGAGCAAGGCCTTTACAACGCGTTTATGCTTCGTACTCTGTACTGCGAGCTTGCGTACCCAGGACGCGACCGCGATGTTGATATTTGATTGTGTTCATATTTGTTTGATCACCACCGCAAAACAAAACAAAACTAACATTGCATGCGCCAGAATTCTGTCCGGCATAATCTATCTCTTAACCCATGCTTCGAGAAAGTCCCACGTCCACTCACCGACAGAGGCAAGGGATCGTACTGGACCGTCAATGATAATGTCGATCCCCGCACGGGAGTTCACCGTGTGAGAAAGAAGAAACCCAAGGGTGCTAAAGGACGGCAGTCGGAAGAGCAAGACATTGATTACCGTCCGAACGAAGCCTTTGGTGATCCCCACGCACAATTTGTTCAAGCACCTCCACCTCAGATGCACCCCGATGAGGCTGGTCCAAGCAGGCAGGCGCCTTATCCGCCACCTTACCCGCCTGCGTATGTCTCTCCACCTCATGTAGATTGTTGACTGACGCACATTGAGCTAGCTTTGATCCCAACTTTCCCATGTTACCGCCTCCCCCTCCCGGGCTGCGTTTCCCTCCGCATCCTGCCATGCCAATAGATAATCTAGAGGCTGACGAAAACGGCAACCTCTCTTGGCGCCTCACGCTCATGAAAGAACTGAGTAATCTTCAGCAGCTAGCGGCTGAGCAGGAAAAGGCAGGTGCTGACGAGGAGTGGTTCCGCATGATGCTGTTGCGCATTCGTGGTGCGCTGATGGCTCCAGCTTACCCTGATGGGATGCACCCACCGCCTGGGATGCCCCCTCACCCCCCACCCAACCCGGAGATGCCGCAGTAAGTGGCAGGAGAAAGCATGACGTTTGTTTCCGGTTTCTTTTTCGATACGTTGCGCACCTAGTGCAAATTTTCCCTTCGTCTCGTGTTGTTCCCACTAGTATTGTTTGTACACTACGTTAGAAAATGGGGTGGTTCGTGCTTAGATAATCAAGACTGGTATCTGATTACAAACCGACGCCCGGGTCCTCCCTTGTTTCCTTCCGAGTCCCATGAGCCCTACCGCAGTTTCCGTCACGACTGTCCCCTTGATATCCAAGCCAGCAGACATTTCACCCAATGGGCCAGTACTGGTCATAGGATCGCTGGCTACCGCGCAGTCTGGGAAGTATCAGTCACTCGTCACAAACTTGACAAGTGGGAACACGGTAGAGAGGCAGATACTTGATAGACTGATCGGTGGAGGTATATCATTCCCTCTTTGACCAGCGACAAAATTAATTTCTGGCCTGTTAGCTACTACCTTGGCGGCATCCTCTTATTCGTCAATACATGTCGTGCTCACTCCACCAGAGTATTCCTCCCTACTGTCCAATGTGCAGCCATTCCTTGGTCAACTTCTCGAGGGCCTTAGTCCCTCTGGCAAACTTTACGTGCTTAACCTTCCCTCAGATCTCTGCAACCTTCCTCAGGAGCTTACCCTTGCTGGATTTACCATCGTAGAAAGTATCTCGCAAGGCGAAGACTCGCGGATAATCGCCCATAAACCAAATCCCACACCGAGCACACTCTCTGAGGGCGCCGTCCCTCTGAGGCAGAGGGCCGATCCCGCCCGAGTGACTTCGAGGAAGGCTATCTGGGCGCTTTCGTCTCCTTCCACCCCATCCATCGACGCGGAGGCTCTGTTGACCACCGCCGACCGCGCTCGCCCCATCCCAACTTGCGAGCCTGTGAATTCAGGCGCACCAAGACGCAAAAAAGCGTGCAAGAACTGCACCTGTGGCCTCGCTGAGCTTGAGGCGGAAGAAGCCAAGGCAGGAAAAGTCGTCCTTTTGGACGCCGATGGTACCGTAGAAGTTGGTAATGGTGACGTGGAAAAGGAGCGGCTGATTGCCGCAGCCAAGGCCGCTCCCAAGGCCACGAGCAGTTGCGGCAGCTGTTTTCTGGGAGATGCGTTTAGATGTGCAAGTTGCCCCTACTTAGGTATGTCTGGCTCATTTCCACAATGTTGGTCGCAGCTTCATGTGGATTCCTGCAGGTCTTCCTGCTTTCAATCCTGGCGAGAAAGTCGAGATTGACTTGGGTATGGACGATATCTGAGAGAGAATCGCTTCTTTAGTCTGCCTCAGGGAGACTAGATGATATCCGATTGCAACATTAAGCTTGATTTTACATCAGTTGTATGAGATGACAGTAGAACATGCTCAACGGTGATCTAGCCAGCGAACGAGAGCCCCATGAGCCACTAACATGGTTTGACATTTGATACCTGCTCCTCTGAATCAATATCCCACTCGTCCCCCCAGTCTAATATATCTTCATCGGCTGCGCTCTGTGCCTGCTTCACCAACTCGAGCAATTTAGCTGGATCGAGATCGCTTTGTTTCCCTTCACCGGGTATATCATCATCGGAAGTCATAGAATGGTCGTCTTCTACCCCGTCTTTGTGTGGATTTACTTCCTCCTCACTCTCTGAATATGCTTCCAGGGTTGCTAGCCCGGCCATACTTTTGTTGGCTGTTTCCTCTTCTGAGGGGGAGCTATCCTCGCTCCCATACCCGCCAACCATGCTGAAAACTGTTTTGAGACCCACCGTCTTATCCAGTTTCCTCCGCTTCACTGTCCTCGCAACATTAACCGGGTCGTCCTCCGAAATTTGGATTATTGAGCCAGCTTTATCGACGACAGTGCCGCAAAACGAGGACGCGTCCGGGTCGAAGACATGAATGGTCGGGAACTCCGTAAAAGGGGTTCCTTGAAGAAGGTCGCCGAGGCTCTGGGTAGGCTCTAGCTTGTAGTAGTACACAGCGTTCGGAACTCGAGGAAATACGGCATTCGCGCGTATGTAGCAGTGCGGAGGAACGAAACACTCTGGAGCCTCTGGATGCGGGGTGGCTATAGACGGTATCCAGTCCGGCGTGTTTTCTTTTTGCTTTTGTGATTTTGAGAGTGTCGAGGAGACCTGCCTTTGAAGCACGGTGAGAAGCGTCGACGATAGGGTATTTCGGTGCGAGAGTATCTTGTGCGGTGGTGGCGGCGAGGATGAAATGGATGCGAGGGTAGTGGGAGGATAGAATATTAGCTCTATCGTGAGCAGAGGACGCTTCGACCTTTGTAGCGGTATCGTGTTAGCATGATCGAGGACACGGAGAAGTAAAGACGGTTACTTGTGATCAAAGGTCGACTGGTTGAGATTTCTACGCTCCATGCCCGTTGACAGTAACTCGACGTCGATGCCCAGCGTTTCGAGGCGATCCCTGAGCGCGTCTCTCTTTGACCTGCCTGTGGCTGGTTTCCGCCCGCTACGAGCCAAAGGCTTTCGCCATGCAGCTTTGCTTGCACCGACGCTGTCCATGTACCCACCGCGAACGATCTCGCTTCCCCAGCCGCTCACTTTTCTGCCGATATCCTCGAGGTAGCAGTAGTCCCGCATCATGGTTCCCCAGCCGTACGCGTTCATGGGCACATACTGGATTTTGTCGCGCTCGCCAGTGCATCCGGTATCTTGTTTGTGCTTTCGAGAGCAAGGAAGCGAGCAGGTAGGCGTTGCACAGCGGGGACACTTGTATCGAGACGGGGTGTTGCATAACGCACAGCTGGGGTGAGGAGATGACCCAGAGGACGAGTCCATTCCGTGATGGAGAGTGATTGAATTTGTTTGTTGTAGTTGGCTCGGTGTCTCTCTTCATGTCGGCGGTCGCTCAGTCTCCCGCTCATGCATACTATGAAGTAGCACTCTTTGGCGAGTTCTTCGCTCGCGATCTTAAACCCATCCTCAACCGACTCACTCTGCATACCGAGTCCGCTACTCCTATGCGTACCCGCGAGATCGTGTTCGAACACATCGGTGCCCAGGGCCTTATTCAAAGCGGCTCTCAAGGTGACGAAGCCGTCCTGCTGAGAGCCCGAAAGGAGCTTGGTGATGGCAAGGAAAGCGGATGGTGAGCTTGACACGCTCATCTTCATCTCGTTGTCCAGACCGGATCATCCGCCACTGACAGGACCCTGTATTCGTACCTCAAGCCAGAGTCCGTACGCGTACATCCCGAAGCGACCGTTCGGCCGTGGGCCGTCTGCGAGGTCCTTGGAGACGCGCTCAGTTTTGCAAGCGCACTCGGATACGTGTACGCTCGGTTCGCATCTCCATCGGACAGTGGCACTCAAGATCTACTATGCTAGCCGTCGCTCTCAGATATACAAACGCGGATACGCCTTCCGACGCGGACCGCTCATCATACAGATGTTTCAGCAGGAGCAGGTATTCATCATCGGCCCGACTACTCGATCTGTTCTCACTAATTGCCCATCGAGGTCGACCCGAAGACATTACTTCCGATTCCTGCTCACGCTGACACCCTGTGGGAGGTGGAAGTAAAAACGGCGACTCAGGTCAACACTGCTGCCCCTGTTGCTGGTCAAGTGCAAGTGAATACCGTCCGCTCGGCCATCGACGCCGTTCTCGAGGTCCAGTCCATCATGAAGGGCCTGTTGGACCTTCGGAGGCAAGACATATAACTTCCCTATGTCATGTGGAGCTGTAGGTAAATTAATGACGACCGCCAATGACAACGCCGCACAGCGTCTTCGGACAGGCTTTGCATTGTCCTGCACCGTCAAGTGGCATCATTTCACGACCCATACAACCCGTCTGTTGGACGACACAAGAGAAACGAGATGGGATTATGTCAATTGATCGGCTATGGTGTAAAAGCACTACAAAATGATGTATCCCAAGAACGTCTCTATGGCATTGTATCATCAGAGCTTCCAAACCTGATGAGACCGCAAGCCCAGCTCGCCTAATATGCCTCCTACTTCGCCCTGAGAGTAGTTGCGGCCATATGGTCCGGCTATCGCACTCACCATCCTAGCTCGGAATGGTTCAAGAACAAACCAGCACGAAGAAAAAACCTTGCAATGCTTACCCTTCTGGTCCACAAACCAGGACAAGGACCCTCCTTTGCGATGCAAGCGGTGTAGGGGAAGGTTTCCCAAAAACCCTGCGCCACCACGGTGTGCTGTGCGTCAGTCGCAATGCATCCTGCACCGCGGATTTCCCAACCCGGCCACGTTGAATGTCTAAAGGCTGGCCTGCGGTGTCATTCACAGAATCAACGAAAAGATGCAATTGAAACCTGTCCGGATATTCTTGAGAGATTTTTGTAAGAGGTTGCATTATGCTGGAAGGAGGAAGGTCCGCCAATGAGCTGGATCCGTGAAGTAGCGTAAAACGTGTACTGAAGGAGGTATCGTGTGCTTTGAAGACACTGTGCAAAAGCTGGTAGAAAGGGGTAATTCCTGTCCCGCCAGAGATCTGGAAAAGAGTCGGTAAGTTCGTAGAAAGGAGGGACGTAGGTACGTACCATGACAACTTCGTCCCAATGACCATCCTGCCACAACCTTGACCAAGTTGGTACAGGTCCACGGATCTCGATCGAGTCACCAACTTGTCTCGAGTGTAGCCAGCGACCGAGTTCGCCATGCTCGTATCTTTTTATCCAGAATTTCATGTGACCATTTTCGTCAATGCCCTCAAGGGGAGTATAAGGACGCTCTACTTGGATGTCGCTGTCCTTGATGAAGATGGAGGATATGGGTGAAAAGGCACTAGTGTCAGAGGGGAGGAGTTCCGGAGGTACAGAGAGTGTTAGAAACTTCGTGTTCGAAGATACATCCACGGACTCGATGAGGGTGGTTGGCGTGAAGCGGGAGGGACCCAGCGGAGGAACGACTTGACGATCAGAAAGGAGTTTCAAGGAATAGTAAACTGCCACAGATGCACCTGAAAGTAAGAGGACGGGTCTGACGAGAATCCGGGTGGCTGACGTTTTGCATAGATGACGGACGAAAAACATATCGACAGAGATATTTCCAAAAGAGGCAAGTAGTTAATGGATTTGCACAACAAGGACAAACAAGGTATATAAACCAGGTCCACTTGGACAACGACTCTTTACCGCCAGGCGGTTTTCGCGACGCCGACGGACACGCGCATGCTCACAATCTAGCCACCCATACTATGAACCACCACCGTAGCCCCACACACAACTATCCACAGAACATCGCCCCTATCCGCGCAACGCTGGCGCTGCGACATCCTGCCAGTATCCCCACACTCCTTTCTCCACTCACATCTGGTCTATTCAACGGCGATAATGACGACGACGACGACTTCTTTCAGTCAAACACTTGGGTCAATACTTCCTCGTATCGTCCCCCGCTCGCCGGTCTAGGCATAACCTACCTCCGGGATGGATCTACAAGTTTTCACGATGCATCTTTCGCTCCTGAAGACGCTGATCTGCAGACAAAAATCGATGGTAACGAACGACTGCTCTTGCCCGCAGGAACTCACGGAACCGATGTACCATTGGACGATTTTACCGCTCGCTACGAGTCAGACGTACGCCACCGTACGGCCCACCATGCCCAGAACTCCGTCCCTCAC
Source organism: Tylopilus rubrobrunneus (assembly GCA_038091235.1). Lineage (NCBI taxonomy): Eukaryota > Fungi > Basidiomycota > Agaricomycetes > Boletales > Boletaceae > Tylopilus > Tylopilus rubrobrunneus. Next base: position 11,066 of record JBBPOC010000352.1, on the reverse strand, counting down.
AACTGTGGCAATCCTTCTGGCAGTCCAGAGCTCAGATTTGATAGCGACATCGATCCCCCGACGGGTGACGTCATTGGACTCATCCCCGACGTGAACATGTACGACAACCTTCGACGATCAGACTGGCCTCATCCCGGCGTCAACCCTTTGGATACTATACGCAACACATCGCTTCACGATATCGGAATTTCTTACGGAGAACCCGCCTTGCAGACGCCAAAGGATTACCATGTTGACGATATGCTTCTCGCCATGGACTCCGCCCCCGATCCAAGTCCATCTCCTCGAGTCATTCAGGACATCATGTCGATCTTGATCAAGCCTGCCCCAGAGTTTCCGTGTCCGTCATGGTCATCCGTGCAAAGTTCTTCGCCATCACAGCACGCTTCTGCTTCTGCTTCTGCTACCCTCGAACAACCCAACGTTTCTGATGGTCAACACCACGGTTCACCAGCTCCGTACAACCTTGAGTATGCGAACAGCACTCATTCATCTCCCGTATTAAATGCGCATCTCGGGATCGAACTGAACGAACTCATATCCAGAGCAGAACGTTTCAGAAGCAAATACCCCGAACGAGACATTGATCGCGCATGGCTCTCTCACTTTGCCGGAAAACTTTCTGACCGCGGGGAACTTCTCAACAATTTTCGATGCTATGTCATTGGTTGCGATCAACAGAACAAACGCAGGGACCACATCTTGGTCCATGTTGGGGCTCACATTGGGCAGAGACCTTTTGCTTGCTCAGTGTGGTCTGTTTCAGACCGAATGTTCGTGTGTGGCGCAACTGATTCCTCATTTACAGTCCTCTGCGGTTCCTGCGCAAGAACGAATGCAAAAGGCACGAGGCAAGTCACAGCGGATTCCGGCCATATAGCTGCGACATCTGTGGTCAAAGCTTCGTCAGACAGGATCTCGTGAAGAGACATGTGAAGAGAACGCATGGGGTGAGGGATGAGAATGAGCCCCAGGGTTATGCGAAGCCGTCCAGGAAGAGGGCGAGACTACACTAGTATTAGTAGTTAAGTAAGAGTGTAGCAAAGTGTACTTGAATTGTGACAAACTTGTCACGTAGGTCACGGCCCGTTTCTTTGACGTTCAACGATGTCGGACAGAGGTCGCTCGCGCTCGCCAAAGCCTCTCCACGATGGAGACGTCGACATGGAGCACGGCGACGACAAAAAGGACGACGCCAAGGTCGTCGTCGTCAACGGTCTTTCGCGCAACGTAGCCCAAACCCATCTTCAAACAATATTCGGCTTTTACGGCGAAATCATCAAAATCGACCTTCCTCTCTACACAAAGTGTATGGTCCTTGTATGATCCGAATTCTTCATTTCTGACGGTACCGTGGTGTAGCTGGTCAAAACAGGGGCAAGGCTTCACTCGAATATGCAGATCCCTTGTCCGCCCAAAAGGCCGTATCCCACATGAACGGCGGCCAACTCGACGGCCTCGTTTTGAAAGTAGAACTCTCCGATGCTCCCATCCGCCCTCGCTCCCGCTCACGCCCACGTCCCGTGCGCAACGGGCGGGACCGCAGGTCGTACACCCGTTCCCGCACTCGCACCCGTTCGCGTACGCGCTCCCCGCCACCACGCAGGCGGGGATACGAGCCGCCCCGCTATGCAGACACCTTCCGGCGAGGCAGGGGCTACGCCCGCCGTGCCCCCCGGAGGGACACCTACCGCCCCTCCCGCTCCCGCTCGCGTTCACCCGCCAGGCGTGGTGACCGCCTCCCGCCCAGGCGACGATCCCCAAGCTACGAACGCGGCGGAACAGGGTACGCCCGGGCCCGACGCAGCCGTTCCAGGAGTTACTCCGTGCGGTCCAGCCGTTCCCGCTCGCAGACCCCATCACGTTCGCGCTCCCGAACCCACTCACGCTCCCCGTCGTACTCGTCGTATTCGAGGTACAGCCGAAGCAGGACCAGGTCAAGGTCTCTTAGTCGGGGGAGAAGAAGTAACAGCAGAGATGATATTAGAGACAGTCGGTCCCGATCTCCTGCGTAGTTTGCTCAAATTTCTTGGTATCGGTTATAACTACGTGCAAAATTATATTGAGTTGCTTGTTTCTACACTACTGCTGTGTGCCATCGAGACGACTTGCCAGCCTCAATTGCTAGCGATGGACGAATCATCGGCAAGGATAGGTCTGACAAAAATTCGGTATACGAGGACAAAGATATGGCTGAATGACAACTCACCCATATTCAGCCTCATTCCTGATAGCACTGGACATCCACTCTTCATCCAACTCTTGTTGAGCAAAACCTGGACCCCCTGCAATGCTGAGCACTACTGGTAACAGTACCAAACCATGTAGGGCCCCAGAGATGATGAGGGTAAGCCACATGCGGAAATAATAAATCTGATGAATAGTTAAGCATATGATGTGGTTGTGGTCAACAAGTCTCACCTCTAGCAGCCGTGAACGTGTAAGAGCCAAGACAGACATCCCGATGAGCTTTGTGAAAGTGATTCCAGAGAGAACCTAGGAAGTCCAATTGATCGTCATTTCATTATTGTTCCGGGTCGCAAAAACTGCTTACTGAGGGACCAACATCCACCAACGCAGTCCACATGCGTTCATCCCTCTCCTTCTGTCCTGGCGGATAATCCGCTGGTAAGCTAGGCGCGGCGCTCATGAATGCCCTCGCGACATGCGCACAGAACTCGACTGCGATGCCAAGCGAGATGACAAGGTTTACCAAGCTGATTGCATTCAGATTGATACCCCATACGGCCATGACGCCCATCACGTTCAAGACGGTCAATGCAACGGCGCCAGTGACGATCGACCCGACCCTCCACGAACCGAGGAATAGTGCGGTGACGACCAAGACTGCCAATAGCCCTAGCCCGAGAATCTCCTCCGTGATGGGGATGATATGTGCGTATTGGTCGAAGAACACATAGTGAAGCGAATATGGGAAAACCTTGTGCCCGAGATGGCCCGAGAGCTCGTCCGCTATGCGGTGTGCGGCTTCGAACGAGTGGATAAAGTCTGCTTGGGACCTTAACGGAGTATGGGATGTGCGGAAGTGTGATGAAACTACATTCATGCCCGCTTGGTCAAGTGCAAGAGCCGTCCCAAAGGACGCTTTTCCTGCAAGGGGACACTCTTGGTTGGTCGGAGAGATGAGCCATTGCTTGAGATAGCGCATGAACTCTGGTCCTTCAGGAAGTCCGATCATAGTGATATTCCAAGCAGGATCCCGTCCATATAGACATGACTGACAGAGCCTCTGCGAGTCCCTGGGGCCGCAGAACTCCGAAGGATTGGCTTTGCGGACCCGGCAGCAGGATTCCATAGCAGGATCAAGCCATTTAAGAAAATCGTCGATCCATGAAGCAGTTGGCTGGGAGATGAAGGAAGCTTCAGGCCTCTTGCGTTCGGCCTCCAGGGAATTGGCAATGGAAAGGTCATCGCAAGTGGTGAAACGACCGCACAGCTTTTGCTGACCTGCTCTTTGCGTGACATTGACTTGGTGCGAGACGAAGTACACAGGTGGCCCAACGTCGAGATACACATCCAAGTGGTCAAAGTACGCATTCAGATATGAATCTGAGGGCAAGGCAAGCCTCTGATCTAATGTGATACTTGAGTGGAAAACGAAGCAGGTTACAAGCGCTGCTCACCTAGACCGAGTTCGATATGCTGTATAGATATCACAGAGAGCACAAGTAGCCCAGAGAATACGAAGAGAACAATGCTCTTCACAACGGGCTGTAAAAGAAATGGTGCATAGTACCTGCGAATGAATCGGGCAACTGTGCCTAACCCAACAGGAGCATCTGGAAGCGAGATGCGTGAAGGAAGCCGCATGCAAGGGAAGCAATCGATCCGGCTAGCCTGAAAACTGTTCTAGCTGGGCCACGTAAAGTGAACAGTTACTCACCTCAACTCGTTTCAAGTCGATCGCAAGTGCACTGATGAATACTGTAACTTGAAGAATTGCATTCAGAAGCACACTGCCGGCAGCATAGAGTGCAAAGTTTCGTACAGCCGGCATGGGAACCAAAGCTCCCAACGCAAACGCCACGGTTTCTGTGACTGTACTGAGCAAAATTGATGGGCCTATCTTCGCCAGTGTCCGAGCGACGCGCTCCTCTGCAGACAAGAGTAACGGCATGGATCCACCATCCACCGAATTGTCTTGAGCAGATTCGAATGGTGAAAGATGGGATTGAGTGGGTGAACGTGGTGTCGGCAAACCACCGCCTTGCAGCGCTACCGATGCGTTTGCACCATGCGCCATGTTATGGCGATCGAGTTCATGCACCAAAATGAAGACGTTATCGACACCGACGGCTAGGACGAGGAATGGGATCACTTCAGCGATGATCAAGGTTGTCTTCACCCCAATCAAGGAGAAAAAGCCGACCGATGAGGATACAGATAGGATGACCAGTCCGATCCCAAAAAGACCGAGCGTGAACTTGGAGTTCACGAAGAGGCTGCGAGGTAAACGGGGGAAAATGCGTGGTATGTCGCGTGAGTCGATGGATATTGAAGACGACGAGACAGTTCTGCGCCTGAACAATAAAGGAAAGTTTCGAGCCCATTCCGAAAGTGAAGCCATCAGGCCATCTTCCTCCCGTCTTGCGATCCCACTTCCAAGCGCCAAAGATACGTAGAAGAACATCGCCAGATACGAGAGAACGACGATTTTCACATCCGTGTTGGAGCTCTTGCTGATTTCCTCCTCGAGTGAGACACCTGTCGAGAATGCGATCTGCATGCCTGCCTCTGGGATTCGTTCGCTTAAATCGAGTAGGTAGTTCTTGAGCGCTTCTTCCCACTCCATAGCCTTCGATCGCTGAGCGGTGTCCAAAGAGTCGGATACAACATATGTGATCACGAGTGCCTCGGCGTCCAGGTATGATGGGGTACCTTGCGTACTTTTAGGTACACCACCGAGTACGTATTGCGGACCAAGCGGCTGCTGGAAGTCGGGTAAACAGTCGACCGGGGAACGTGCGCACCGCAAAACGCGGTCCGCCCAGGTTGATTCGTTATAATTGCTAAGGTCATTGCCCAACCATGCGCCAATTGACTGCACAACACAGGCACCTTCCGGACCTGCAGGCTTGAAACATACGTCCGTAAGGCGGTACCCATGCGGGTATGAACGGAGAGCGCGGATATCTTCCTCCACGTCCATCCAGTATTTCAGATGTTTGTAAGAAAGGACTCCAGGATGACCAGACACCAGTGATGTAGTGTTGGGAGTTTCCGTGGACTGATTGGGGGCACTTGTGACAAAGACTTGCTGTGCGCGGTAGAAGGGGCCAAAGTGTTCATCGAAAAATTCCTTCTGCAACTTGCTCTCTGAATCCGGGGCAACCCACAACCTCACTGGATCCGTCTCTATGTCAAATTTCTTCCACCCGAGATTGAGTAACCCGACGGCTGTGAATACGAGCGCAAAGGTTAGGAAAGGCGATGATGCCGCCCAAAAGCCGAGGCGGTAGAAAGTGCGCCTCAGCAGGGCGTTCAAGCGGTACTGTCGAGGCTGAGATGCCCCGATAGGATCCAGGAGTGCTGCACCGCGACCAAGAGGTCGGGATTCCAAAGAGGGAACGCCCAGAGATTCTTCCTGATCATGGGAGAGGGACATGGCTCCTACCAACCCACGAGTGCGTATGCTGGGCGACAAAGTTGAAGATGTGGCGTCCGCGGATAAGCGCATGCGTTCATATCCTCTTTCTCTCCGTCTCCGGACTGTAACTTGCAAAGCATAACCGAGGAGGAACGATACGATGGCAAGAGCGTATAGCAGTATCAATATGAACGACAGGCAGGTAAGAGCACCGACGTGGCAAGTGGGTTCTTGTCCTGGAATGGGGACCTCGGGTAATGTCCGACAGACAGTGGGACAGTCGATACAAGTACAACGACTAGCCAGGTCGTTGTCTGCACAGTTCCTTGAGGGTGGATTTAGCTGAATGAAATGTGGTGGGGCGGTGGAGGGGAAGTTGATCTGGAAAGGACTGCCAAGATCCTTCTTGTCTCCCAAAAACTTGAGGAAGTCTTGGTATGTCTTTGCACCGCCTCCGATGAGGTCCATAGCGTACCCATTGGTAGCTCCGACCTGGACGTTCTTGCAGCTGTCATAGAAACCCGATGCAAACTGTTCCGCGACAAAGAAGTCCACAGTATTGACGGCGGTCTGACCTGAACTCGACTTCTGTGTGTCGGTGACATTCATGAACAGATGCTGCTGCGGAGAGCAAGTAAAGGAGCAAAAAAACGACCTGAAATTGTTACGGCAGGCTGGGCAGGATGAAGTAAGAAGTTCTGCTTGTGTGAGGGAGTCGCGTAGAGTTTCGAGCTGGCCTGAGGTACAACAGGTTGGTCCGGTGGAATAGTCAGCACCACAGACGGAGACGAGGAGATCCCTGGTGTGCTGGTTCTCGGGCTGAGCCAGACGCGGTGGGTGAGCGTGACCCGAAGGAAAGGAGAACTCGCATACCTCGAGTGGCGGACCATCGTATGGACATGGGAGTGGTTTGCCAAGCCAACCCTTTGACCCGCAGGTGCCTCGCATGGCGCACCGACCTGAGTCGTGGAGCTCCATTGTGGCGACAAAGTGGGAACTCGAAAGCACAAGAGGAGGTTGTAACTCTTGATCACGTGATTACATACAACAACGCGGACCGGAGACTGCCGTCGAGTCTGACGATGGCGACGACGGCATCAAAACCAAAGAAACGCTTCGTGGGCTCAAAGTCGGCTGCACCGTCAAAGCGCGGCGCTGCACCCATTCAGCTCGCGAATCAGATACCAGAAAACATCCTCACAGATCCACTGCTCAACCATGCCATCGCACAATTGCCTGCCAACTACTCCTTTGAGATTCACAAGACGATACACCATGTGCGCAAGAACAGAGCAACAATGGTCGCGCTTCAGATGCCAGAAGGACTCCAGATGTTTGCATGCACCATCGCGGACATCATCGAGCGGTGCGCAGGTGATCACAGAACCCTCTATCGAAACATTTCTCATCTCATCTCGTCCTATACAGGTTCACCGATGCGCTCACCGTCATCATGGGTGATGTAACGTACGGGGCGTGTTGCATCGATGACTACACAGCAGTCGCCTTGGGCTGCGACATGCTCGTCCACTATGGTCACAGCTGTCTTGGTCCGTTTCCTCACCCGATAGCGAGCTGTGTCGTCTGAGCTAGATCTTAGTGCCGATCGACCAAACCAGTGTCAAGACACTCTATATATTCGTTGAAATTGCCATCGACCCGACGCATCTCGCAGACACCGTTCGTTTCAATTTCCCAAGTGACCGCGCTGCGTTCCACGAACAACTCCTCGACTCGGAAGGCACCGATGCAGATGTGTCTGCAGGTCAAAAAATCGGGAAGTCGCGATACCTCCGCATCCAAGCGTCACCGTCCTCCAGCGATTCGCCAGAGCACGATGGTGCACAAGCCCGCTCACAGGCACCACAAGAACCCACTCGCCTTGCGTTAGTGTCGACTATCCAGTTCGTCTCAGCTCTGCAAAAGCTCAAGGAGGATCTTGCTCTGGAATGTGAGGCAGACGACATCCCCGGCTTGTTGTCAGACGAGCAGGCCGCACGGTGGACTGGCAAATACGAGGCCATGATACCTCGCTCAAAACCACTATCTCCCGGGGAGATTCTCGGTTGTACAGCTCCGTCTCTCAACAATGTCGATGCCCTGTTGTACGTCTCTAACGCTTGGTTTCAAAACTCGGGCTAATCCGGTGCAGGTATCTTGGGGACGGCCGTTTTCACCTCGAGTCGATCATGATCGCGAATCCGACCATTCCCGCGTTTCGATATGATCCCTACTCAAAAAAACTGACCCGAGAACGCTACAACCATCGTGAAATGCGGGGGATTCGAGAGCAGGCTGTCCAATCTGCCCGCAAGAGCATTGCCTCTCTTCCTCTACCTGATTCAACCGAACTGGATCATCCGGTGGAACACGGTCGACCGTGGGGTGTCATTCTGGGAACGCTTGGACGTCAGGGAAGCTTCAAGCAACTTCAAGCGATCACCCATCAGCTTTCAACGTCACGCGTACCCATACCCCATGTGCCGATTCTGATCTCCGAGGTGTCACCTGCGAAGCTCTCGCTGTTCGACCCGCATATATCGACTTTCGTACAGACATCGTGTCCGAGGTTGTCCATTGATTGGGGGTATGCGTTCGCTCGTCCCCTCTTGAGTCCATACGAGACTAGCGTGGCGCTTGGGCGGGCCAATGGATGGATGAGCGAGGCAAGCGAAGGGGAAGGCGTGAAGACGGCGTACCCGATGGATTTCTATGAAACCGGTACACCATGGGCTGTTTCGCGGCTGAAAGGCTCATTCTGAGCTGTTATGTAAGCAAATGTGGTACATGAATACGAAGTCACAGTAATCCTTTCGAGCCTGCGTTCCGCTAGCACCGATATCGTCGAACAAAGCAGACGGAGCAGATCTTTGTACGCTGAAGTCAATAACTATATTATTGTAAGAGTCATTCAACGTCCTAACCACTTTACCACACCCGGTGTGATGTGTTCATACGTAAATGGAGAAGTACATCGGAGCCCATCCAATGGCAAGCCAGTTGCAGGAGACGTTAGACACTACAAACATGTGAGCCTGCAAGAAACCAGGATTCGAATCATAACATACCCGTAAGCGTACTCGACTTCGTCCACTCCACCACCTGATGCAAAGGGGCCAGACTGTTCCCTCGGCATAGGACCCAATTCAGGTTCATCCAAGTCATCCAAATCGACAGCACTGCCATCGTCCAAGCCAAAGGGCAGCACAGGACGAAGGCCTGTCCCAGAGCTCGAGCGGCGGTTTCCAGCGGGGGACTTGGGAAGGGCCGCCATTGTCTTTGGACTCATGTGCTAATCGTCATAGGGCGTAACTATAAAGACCGCACTCGGTCAAGAATCATCGGGTGCTCACCTCCCAGTTGTTCATGTTTTCGTCCGGAATATCACGATCTTCTCTGCCCTCTAGTCTGGCATCATCACCGAGGTCCCCGATAGACACGACACTTTCGCTGTCGCTGATGTTGTCTGTCATATTGGATACGAATTCGGGGAGCCGATGCCAGGCTGAATTTGAAGCCGAAGGTATGGAGGATGACTGGTCGTCTGTCCAGCCTAGATCAGACAAGTAATCTTCATACTCGTCCTCGAAAGCAAGATCTTCTGTGGTGTAAGGTAAGAAGATTGATGGATCTGGAGCTTGGGAGCGGGGAGGCGGAAAAACATCGGCTTCGACAATATTCGGAGTCCCAAGGGGACGAATCATGTTTCCAAGATCTAGGCCAGGAGGCAAACCCTCTATATTGTGGGTGATGCTGACCGAACGTCGATGAGCTTGTGTGTGTTGATTTGCAGCTTGTGCGCCGTAGCGTTTAGTGTTGTCTATCGATCGCCACGGTCATTGTTTCACTATGGCTATGAACAAAGAGTGGCTTACAGAACTTGACCAAATGGCGGAGGGCTTGTTCCTGGGCCTGTGTACTGACATGAGCCAAGGATGACCACAAAGTGGCAAGGCAGGGGCGGCACCTGAGCATCCGAAACGTCATCAACCTCGTTCCCAGTGAGCCACTCGTCTCGCAGATCGGGTCTACAATTGAGGTAAATAGAAGTGATGACCTTCATGTTCGCTACCCGATAGTCAGAACCCGTAAGAGATGAACGTAATATTACCGCTTACATTGCCGCCATTTGCGACCGCAGAAGGGCACTTGACTCTTGATTAACTTGAGAACATGGAGTTGCAACATCGAGTGTGGGACACGAAGCACTCGCTTGAGTACAGCCTGGGATGAATTATGATCAATAACCTCGGCCTCTTGTTCTGAGTTACTTCACCCACTGAACTCTTGTACTGAACCAACATCCAAATTCGGTGCGACCGGCTCTTCGACAGCTTTTGCATGATCTTTGCGAAATTAATGGCCGAAAAGAAATTTCGCCACGAAAACTCGGTGAGCATCTCCACCTCTTCCTCATGTCTCTGTCCATTCGGCAAGGATTTGGACTGCAGGACGATGCGAGAAGGGGCCCGGGGTCTCTCCTCTTGCATACGTGGGGCGACACGTGCATGGTGGATCTGGCAGTACCGGAAGAAGCTGGCGCTGGTCACTTGAGATGCTCCTAGATACAACATTTGTGACTCACTTGTGATCAGGCGAATCAGCCTTGGACACAACCGATGCCGAAACCTCTTGCAAACCAAACATTTTCAAAATGAGGAGCAAACAGTTCGTGTCTAGTAAGAGTTGGCCAAGGTGATGGAACTTCATCGCATCTAGCCACATGCTCTTTTAAAGCTGCCTCTGTAAGATGGTGGAAACGACACGTACGAGATGCCTTGAACCATTTCAATGTGAGTAGCAAGATAGCAGAGACAGCCTTGGACGTAATCTCGCGATGTCTGGTAACGTCTAGGTCGTCGAGAGTTGGAGGTGGGGGTGGAGGTTGTTCAGGTGCTAAGTTAAACTGTAAACAGAATGCACGAAAGCCCAATGAAGCAGACACTTACGTGAAGCCACTCCAGGCGGAAACACAGAAGACGTTGAGGACTGGGGAAGTTGTTGTTGGCCCGTACCAGCCGAGACGGTTGCTAACAGCAATTTGAGTAACACTAGTACCCAACCCGACAGCACTGGAAGAACAGAGCTCTAAGACGGAGGAGATGGAATAAGCACGAGTATCAATGCCAAGGACTTTGCTTACATATATCAATTCAACTCTTCTCAAGCGCTTGAGATCCTCTCTCCTCTCCCTGGCTTTTCGTTCCTCTGTGCCATGAGCTGTCTCGGCTTCAGCCTCCGCAACTTTGGCGTCAAGAAATGCAACATCGGCCAGCGCCCCGGCACTTTCGAGCTCCTGGGGCGGACGGTGGACGGTCAGCCTCAAAAGAAGTGGCTAGAAAACTTACCTCTGATATCACCTTGGACGGTTCAGCATCCCCTTCCGACCCTGGTAGACGTTCCAATCCACTTTCCGCGATCATGCACTCCTCTCTCGTGCGCCACATCTGCCACAATG
>JBBPOC010000351.1:0-19062 GCA_038091235.1 Tylopilus rubrobrunneus | reverse complement strand
TGTGGCACAGGCAGTCGCGGACTCCATTGTCTCGGCCGTCATTCCTTTCATCGAGGCCCATTTCAAGTCCCAAGACTGGCGTCAACGGGAGGCTGCTGTCATGACCTTCAGCTCGATCCTCGACGGTCCCGATCCCACCGTGCTCATGCCCCTCGTGAACCAGGCATTCCCCCCTTTGATCAGAATGATGAGTGACTCCAATGTACACGTCAAGGACATGACTGCATGGACTCTCGGACGCATTTGTGACTTGTTAATCATTACAATCAAACCAGATGTGCACCTCCACCCGTGGGTCTCCGCACTCATGACTGGCCTACAGGACAACCCGCGGATCGCGACCAATTGCTGCTGGGCTTTGATGAACCTCGCGGAACAAGTTGGATACCTTGAGGAGGAGAACGAGGGATCGCAGACTGCCCATCTATCATCATTAATGCCCTTCTTCGTAGAGACGTGGGTACTCTCCTCGCGACGCCGCATTGCGATTCATTTACAGTTGCATTAGGACAACTAATGAAGCCAATTTCCGAACTTCCGCCTATGAAGCCATCACCTACGTCATGCATGCTAGTGCTGACTCGGATGTTATCCCAGTCGTTCAAAACACTTTGATCACCATTCTCGTTCGCATGGAACAGCTACTGGCAATGCAGGTCTGTAATGTCCCTCCCGCCACGGACCTGACTCATCGTGCGTCTAGAACCAAATTGTTGGTGTCGATGACCGTTTGGAACGAGCTGCAGAGCAACCTGTGTGGTGTTGTCATTGTGAGTCGTCCTTTGCGATTGTTATATACCGGGATTTGACCAGCTGTTGTACAGAGCGTCGTTCGCCGACTCAATGAGGGTATCCAACCGATGGCAGATTGTCCTTGAACTCATCCGGGCAGCCGGGAAGACGTCAACAGTTCTCGAGGGTGCATTCTTGGTCGTTGGGTCATTGGCGTCTGGCAAGTATTGTCTGTCTTTCATCCCTGCGTGGCTAATATTGTTCTTATGTGTAGCTCTTGAAGGAGGGTTTTCGCCATATATCCAAGCATTCCTGCCATACCTATGCACCGCCCTCAATGGCAGGTGCAGGTGCAGCTTGCCAAAGAGGCAGTCGCACGCGCGGGACTCATCCGAGGGTCACAGTTGGCGTTTTGTGCGGAGCATTGCCCATGGTGGGGGAGCGAGCGTTAGGGCGTATCTGTGCGCAATCACCAAGTGCCAGTACCTGCATGAGGGTGCGATTTTTTGTGTGCTTGGGTTGTCGTCTTGTGGCTGACGGGACAGTGTCGACAGCGCTGGTGCTTCACGTGTTGTATAGCTGCAGACGCTCTCAGAGCAGGCGCCGTTTAACATGGCCACGTTTTCGTTTGCGTTCATCTTGCTTGGGTGGGTGGGGTCGGTGTCGACAAGGGCAGAGACGAGGCACTCATGTTGGACGTGATCAAATTCTGTCGCAGTGAATGTACGCCGTCTCTGGGTACTTGTGCGTGTTGGTGTCACTGACCGCATACGCAGTCTCGGACGCCACCTTTCTGCGGAAGACGACGCTCGCACATGCATTGCACATGGTGAGGACACAGCCGTGGGCGCCTCATTGCTGCTCCGAGTCGTTGATCTGGGCAACTTGAAGGCGGTCCATGTCAACTCGCAGTCTCCGTCGTCTTCTCCTACTTTGGTACAGCTTGCCCACCGTCACCTCAACATCTCCAGCAGGAGAAAGAAGTCAAGGTCACCTTCCCGATCCCCCTTGAGAGCGAACGTCATTGAGGTGCCTGGAGGTGTGGAGATGAACATGAGCTTGGCTTCTTATCCTTACCCCGCTTCATTTATCAATTACTCCACCAGGTCGCCATCTATCTCTTTGATCCCCACCGCAGACCCCCTACAACAAGTACAGCTCGCTTAGGAGCGACTCAGGCTCCAGCGACTCCGCGCCACAATTTGTGGCGCCGGATTTATATACCTAGGTGGCGATGAAGGCAAGATTCGAAAGTGGCGCATTCGAGAGTGTAACGAAGTGGGAACGTCAATGGACGCGGGGAGCAGGGTTCTGGACATCGCAGTGTCATGCGACGGACAGTGGATCGTCAGTGTGGCGAGGGATGGCAAGGTGACCGTTTGGAATGCGGCGAACGGCGTAAAGGTGACCGAGTTGAGGGCACACCTGCGGGCGGTGCGTGCGGTCGATATCTCAATCGATGGGACGAAAATCGCGACGGGATCGGAAGACAAGACTGCCTGTGTCTGGTCGCTCGAGACTGGCGAACGTCTCCTTGAGCTGAAACACGACGGCTTGGTGGTCGGCGCGAAATTCTCACTGGCACCCGACGGACGCTTGCTTGCGACTGCCACGTGGCTTGGCTCTGTTCGCGTTTACAACGGTCTCAGTCAGTTCCTTATATAACCGATCCCTTGCCTGGTCAATGGATGGCAAGCAACTCTTCGCTCTATCTAAAGATGGCAACATCCACTGTCTCGACCCATCCAACGGGACCACGCTCTCAAAATGGCCCATCCACAGCGACAAGGGTGCCATGTGCATCGCTCTGGAAAAGAGTGGCGCATTGATCGCAGCCTCGGTTGGTTCATCGGTGTCGTTCTGGAGCACCACGACTGGCCAACAAATGGGGTCTGTCATCCAGTACGACCATCCTATTTGGTCCATGGCTATCTCAGACATGAACGACCTTGTCGTCTGTGGAAAAAGCTTAATCACCGTCAGCGTACCCTGTGTCGCCCCTCTCCAAGTTGATCCCAATATCTTTTTCCACGAAACTGTCCGGGTACTTCGCAAAGAACGAGCCGACTCTCGGTGCACAGCAAAGCAGCAAAGGGGGATAGTCTTTGTGCACTTATAAGATCACTTGGAGGTGTAACCCATGAAACCGTTCCAGGTCTGCTCATTCACTCCTTTGCCTGCCCTCCTCTCATCCCATTTTATTATCCAGACGAACTTGGAACGAACCACGAGGAAAACGCACAACAACAACATCCCCGACACCCCGACACCCAGAGTACGGTCAACCAGGAGGAAGTTAGTTTCGACGAATGCATCAACTTGCTTCGGGCACAGGACGAGTATTCCAGTATGTCCATCAAGCTTCGTTACTTGTACTCCACTCACGAACTTACTTTCAGGAAAAAGAATCGCATCGCATCTCTCGAACAAACCATCCAAGACCTACAAGACCAGCTCAAAGATGTCACCCAGGACCTGCGCATCCGGCTTGCTCGGGCCCAGGAGAAAGCCGATCTATCGATCCGGATTAACTGCGCGCACGAGCAGAGACTCAAATGCGAATCCTTCTATTCTCAAGGTCGCATATATGATGCTGCGTGTTCTCTCCTCAAGCTGGAGAGTTTGTTATCCGAGGACGTCAAAGCCAACATGTCAGTTACCGATTGGCTGGACGGTAAGTTTGGACATTGCGAGTATATCATTCTGTATTCGATCTTTGTCACCAGAGTTTGCGCACCGCACTTGAGAGGGTTGGAGATGAGGCATCGAATGCCGATAAGCAGGACGAAGCAGTCTCAGCCTACTCTGTTGTATTGTCGCTCTGTTTATCAACATCGGTCCTGACAAAATGGGCCAGGATGATACTAGTTCGGGACCCACAAAAGGAAGCATTGAACACTGCGTCCAAGGTATGTTCTTTATGATTGGTTGCATGTGGGATGGTGACTTATTTTCGGTCCAGTTCAAGGTTCCGAAGTTCACGGTATACTACACTATCTGCAGCATTTTGGAAGATGATGGTCGGCTTATAGAGGCCGTCGAGTGTTTCCGACAGGCGCAGGATGAACTTGAAGATGATGTCGCCCACGATGAGCGCACGCAATGGGAACATGGTAAGAACTAGTATCAATGGCACCGGAATGGTGATGCACTAAAGGAACTTCCTAGACTTTCGTGTGCATTTGGCCGACAAGCTGGAGAAGCTAGGCGACATCGCAAGGGGCACCAAGAATCACGATGGGGCGATAGCATATTATTCGACTGCACTGACACTTAATCCAACGAATTTCAATGATATTCTCCTCAAGCAGAGCAACGAGGTTCGCATTTGGTTCAAGATTTCAGGACGGTAACACTGATCCACGATCTTAGGTTATCGAGTTCGACCCTTCGTCCTATATAGGGTACAAAGGGAAGCATGCTGCGTTACATGGCATGGCCCATTACAGCGAAGCATACGACTCGTGAGGAAGACATGGCGTACTGTCTGTTCGGCATTTTCAATGTCGCACTGCCGATCATCTATGGCGAGGGAAACCAGGCCGTCGGCCGCCTCTTGGAGCATATCCTGACACGTTCGGATAACGTCACACTCCTTGCATGGACAGGCAGTCATGAAAGTCACCACAGCTATCTCCCTGCCGAGCTCACTGTCTACGACAAGATCATGCCGCCGCACATTCCCATGTCAACCAAGAGCACTGAGATGGATGGTTTGGCCACGACATTGCGCTCATCATCACCCGACCTCTCGTTGTTTACAACGCTTTACAAGCAACTGTGGGATCTCCCCACGTTGACACTTGTTTCTGGCCGATTACGACTACCCGGCATTGTTTTCACCATCGGCAACCTTACCCTTCTCTTTGAATCGCACGCCGACTCTGGTCTCCCTGTCTACCGTGGGACGTCGTCCATTCTGGGCGATGTGGACATTGCGACTGGAGACGAGTTATCTGGGATGAAGGGTGGATTGCTCATCAGTCCCCTCCTGGACGAGGACTTCGCTTGCGGCGAACCGTTGTTCGACGAGACGACACGTGCACTTCGGCTTGTCGTTCGGCTCAAGCAGCCGTTTGGTGCCCTACTCCTCGTTCCATTGGGGCGTACGCAGTACAGACGTGTGGCGACGGACAGCTTGATCATGGTTCAGGTTCGGGAGGAGGTGTCGTTGTGTGAATTGATGGATGGCATCCGTACGGTAGACATACAGTAGACTCAGATGTACATGCTCATCGACATCATGTATATAGTCCCAAACGCCGTCGGAAACAACGTGTATCGATATCCCTTGATCGAATTGGTGGCCGCACTGGCACCCACTCAAGTGGAGTACGAGATTACCTCATTGCGTTTTCTATCAAAATCAGGCCGTGATTAGTAAAGCCAAAATCGCAACTCTGGTGAGTGCAAAACGTTTATGGTCTAATAGTGCATTATATCGTATCGATGGGCATCACGAGGTAAGCAGAGAATACTTTCTGACCGTACTACAACCTGTAAATATATACACACCTCATGAGGGATGTACACCGGCCATTGATTCCCAGACGTCGATGATCGTAATTCAGACGTCGATGAACACTGATGGGAGTACATGGCGGAGCTGGGTGTCAGTGTCCGAGTCGGTGTGACGAGTTAACCCCTGGAGGATATCAAGTTCAAGACGTTTGCAAAATTCTCCCTCTCCTTGAGAAGTGACGTGATCTCGGATCGCGTGTCAATGAACCTGATCGACAGTCTCAGTGAAGGACCGAAGGTTATCGGGGGACAGTATGAGGCCGCGCACGCTGAGTCGTTGCTGGGGTTTGGAACTTGGGATGTACGCTCCTCCTGATCATCACGGATGGCATTGCAAGTTTACTGGAGGTTTGTCCGTCCTCAGTGTCAGCATGGGTGGGAAGAGTGACTCAGAACAGATCTATAGACACTAAAATGGATGTAGCCCTTCGCGACTAGTTGATACTCGCACTGGCAGTCACAGGGCGAGTTCGAATTTCGACGGCTCGGGTGGTTCTCATGGCCGTCTTGTTTGTAAAAACCTGAGAGCGGTGAGGACGACTCACGCCGTGCATATACAGTAATTAAACTATTGGACACGATGGAAGTTCGGAACTGCCGCATCTCGCCTTTGTTGAGGATGCTGTAGCCTAAGCTTCCCCGATCCGTTACAAACAGCTCAAGTCGAGTGGTGTGGTAGTGATCTGGAGAAAAAGCGACGATTCAGATGAGAAGGGACGATGTGATATTAGTTTGCGAGCCATGCCAATGTGAACTTCGAACACAGAACTTGGAGCCTGAGGGACATACATTACAGGTACGAAGTGTTTACTACAAGGAATATTGAAAACCAGCATTCAAGATGACTCAGGTATTGTATTGTTCAAATGAAGATCTGCGTAGTAACATGATCAAAGTAGCACTGGAGACGCTGGATAGAACCTGCCTGCACCGCTATTTCCAGAGCCGCTGTTGATCGTCAACCCAGGGACTGTGCTATCTGTATTGTTGACAATGTTGTAATTAACATTGACACTGAGATAATTGAAAGTGGAGGCTGAGCTTGGGCTACCGGGTACAGCAGAGATGCTACTTCGGGCGGACGATGACTCGTCAGCCACAAGCGTAGTGCCCGTGGAAGCTACTAGTAGGATTCGACCATGGTAGGCATACAATCAGCACATGATTGATTGGGACATCTTTGGCTTACTCGATGCTTGACTGTTGGGAGGAGGTAGAACGGGAGAGGAATTCATCAATGCCAGAATGGATGCCGCCTCTTGCACAGTGTCAACCGCCTCTTGGGTAATAGGACCATTAACTTCCACCGCCAGCCCCGAAACTGGTTCATCCTTGACAATAGATTTGCCTGCACTCTTAGGTAAATCTACGTAGTTCACAACAAAACCTGGGGACACATACATTCAACTGTAGTCAGATCCGTCGTGCGAGTCGATAGGAACACTCTTTTCATATTGTCAGAGGTTTTCTGTTGTCTTCGTTAGCTTTTCCTACACCAAACTTAACTGTACATGGCACTACCGCGGTCGAATCCCACAGCACAAAAGCGTCGTGAGCGAATGCTCGAATCGCGCGCTTTTTTGAGCTTGATTTGAAGAACTTGTATAGCCAGTGACGCCGTTCGAATGCTTCAAGTTCCTCCCTCTGGAGTGATAAGCTACAGAGATGCGGATCAACGCTATCATCTGAGACAAATTCTGTCAATCTACTTACTCGTCATACTGAGCTTTCGCTTCTCTGAGAAGATCGCGATTTTCATCCGAATTCTTTGCCAAGCCACGGATTCTGATCATTTCGTCCAAGGTTGCCCGAAGATATAAACGACCTGCGTGTAGGGAATCCTTGGGAGCGAGCCTAGCAAGAGGAATGGTCGGATCGTAGTTTCCAACGAGTCCAAGATTTGACTCGAGGAGTAGCGTCTGAGAATCATTGGTCGACATGATCGACGACGGGGCATGGACCGCCAACGAGGCGTCTTGGTAAGTTCGTATATCTTAAGCACTGGGGTTGCGTGGAAAAATACTTCTAGCAACCCCCTCAAATCAACTTCTCGCAACTATCCTTGACGCATCATGCATCATTGGTGCACGGGGTCCTGTCAGTTAGTGGTGTGAACAGTACTATGTTCGTACCAAGTATGGGTCCATGTTTGGGTGTGTTTTGCTGATCAGTTACTGAACGCACAGACGAAGGCAAATATTGCCTCACGCGCCATGCTCTTCCGTTCCAAAAGGCAAGAAACCAAAGAAGCTGAATCCAGCCGAGAGCATGCACTACTCGCTCAGCTTGAGCTTGCCGCATTTGGCGACACACCGAGCAGCAAAGATCGTGGCCAGCTCTCCGAGTCCGAGTTGTGGTGGGCCAAACATTACATTTGGTTGAAGGATAATGGATACATCCTTCGACCCCGTTATGCCCCGGATTGGGCTCCGTCTTGGCAAGGTACAAAGAAGAGCTGGTTCATGTGTGAAGACGGCCGTATAGCCAAGGTATGGAACGAAATACCGACTCTCCGTTTTCTCGCTCAGAAATCATTAGTACGCTACCAGGATTCTTGATGCCAAGCGCATTTCGGATGAAACTTTTGTTACGCTCAAGCTGGTCAACCAAAGAGACCACCCTCACGAGATCAACATTGCGCAATATTTCTCGTCCAAAACACTAACCGGAAGCGCGAATCATTGTGTCCCCGTTTACGATGTGTTCCCTGTTCATGATGAAGAGGATCGGGTGATCATTGTCATGCCTTTACTTCAGGACTATACCCTCCCTCCCTTTCAAACTGTTGGAGAAGCGGTCGAATGTATTAGACAGTTGTTTGAGGTATACCCTCGTACACTTCACTTGGTCGGTTGCTGACCTTTGTTGTTAGGGTCTCCATTTTATGCACAAGCACCGGGTCGTACATCGGTGAGTATTATGAATCTTGGTTCCGTCTGTCCACTTAGTCTTCCTCAGTGATTGTTCATCCAAAAACATCATGATGGATCCGAGCAAACTCTACATTGATACATTTCATCCGGCGAGCCCATTGATGAAGCGAGACCTCTCCGGGTATGCGCGGTACAAGACTCGAACCGAACGACCTCCGAAATACCTTTTGATCGATTTTGGTCTATCGCGTCGCTATGATGATTCCATCATTAAACCACTGGAAGTCCCAATCTGGGGGGGCGACAAGGAAGTTCCAGAGTTTCAAAACTCCAATGCTCCTTGCGATCCTTTTCCTACGGACGTCTTTTACATCGGTAATACCATCAGGAAGGAGTTCGTCGAGGTAGGTCGTGTTACCGTATGATGTTTACCATTTCCTCAAGCGAATGCCAGTCGAAGCACGGGTTCGACTTTTTGCAACCTATGATAGCCGACATGGTTCAAAGGGACCCTTCAAAACGTCCCACCATGGCTGAAGTTGTCCAGCGGTTCGACACTATCCGCGCTGGTCTCAGCAAAAGGAGGTTACGTTCGCGCATAGCCGACAAAGGAGAGAGCACATTTCACAACATTTCCCGTAGTGCCTCCCACTGGATACGACAAATCGGATTCATCGTACGTGGTCTGCCGGCTGTACCCAAACACTCTTGATATTTGCAATGTCACATCGATTTCATGGCATGTGTGTTGGAAAGAACGACTCAAGTGTGCACAACATGTTTGTTTCCTAGTTATCATCACATAAGTCTCGCAGTAGAGTTCGCCATTTTGTGAATGGTTTTACCAATGGCAAGCTCACAGGAGCTCCCCAACGTTGCAGACCATTGCGATATTTTATATTTTCAATCAACATCTGGTGGTCTAGACAACGGTCCAACTGCAACACCTCAGGAACCCAGCGATTTTGCGTACAGTAAAGGAGCGACTTGCAAGAGTGGCCTGTGTTGAGACCAGTATACCGGCTATGTATATCGTCCTGTAACGTCAAACTCCCAGTGATAAATGGCGAATTCTACAGAACGCTGGAGGTATTGCGGCTATTAATCATGAGTAAAGAACACGGCTTGCAAGCTCAAAACCAAGGAAAGTAGCCTCATTCGCAAATGGGGAAGTGTATCAGCAATCAGTCGGCTGATACTATATTGCGGGGAATACACTAACCGAACAAGCGTGGGGCCCAGCCCTCTTGTGAAAGCAACAATGCCTTCCGTCCGCCACACCTTCCGCACACAATCCTGAGCGGAGACGTACTTCTGACCAGTCGACGAAGTGAACCCATCTGTTTGCATCCTAGATTTAATCATGTCTATATTACTGCCCACAACTGCAGAGAAGCTGGTAAGCTAAAGTATGATTCATTGATGATGGACTTACTGCATGTCCAGCAGTCGCGCCATAAAGGACGGCATTGAGGGGGCTTATCTGATCTCGGCGGATGCCTTTTTGCGCCATTTCACGTTGGACTAGTTTCTCATATACCATGAAATAGATTCCATAACCAGCAGCTTCTCAGAGGAACGTACATATTGACCTTTGAAGAGTGGTATCAAAGGGATCGAGAGTTTTCCCTTCTTCGCCCCCTTTCCCTTGAGTTAGATTGTATTTTGCGAAAACTCTCTTTATGTATTTCAAGGCACCGAATTGTAACGACACAGAGCCCGATACCCAAAAGAGGTGTGAGCGTGACCTGGAAAGCTGTAAGATATCTCTTCGTTTCCTCTTTGTTGTCGACAGGACCTTGTGAAATGCTAGCGGTCCCTCATTCATTAGGATACCACCAGCACATTGTGACATGCCAGTGTAGGTCCCTTTGGGTGATGTTTACATGTGCTGCGAGGTAAAGTTTTAAATTGCTTGCATCCCAAGGATATCTTACATGTACTGACCACATTTACGATCGAGGGGTTGTCCAACGAGTACCTGCCTCGGCCGAAGAGCTTAACATCCGAGTCGCTGGCGGAATGCCCACCACTCACCTGAGCGATTCCGCCTGCAGTACCAGCCACCAGATCCTTAAGAGTATTGCCTGCCATATTTTCTTTGGTATTTGGAGAGAGTCTATGAAGGGAGAAACAAGGCACTAGTCAATCCGTAAAACCCCAGGCCCATAGCGCGACGGGCAAACATACTCAACGCACCAGAGAAGCCGACCTAACGACCCAGGAGCTTTTCGACACCGTGATGTAAGCCGTTCTTTATCTTGTTTTTTTTTGGATATCGCTACGGTCGGGCGAGGTCCGGGAAAGAGAGAGAGGGGGAGGGAGTGAAGGAGAGAGGAGCGAGGGAAAGGGGACGGGGAAGAACGCCGCTCTTCGGCCCCAAACGGTGCGTGAGCCCGTCTGGAGGCGTGAGCGCTTAGATCTTAGACCCGAGCCGCAGGGCGGGTGGGAAAGCCTCGCAGCGAGTGCCTGAGGAGAGACGCTTGAGGCCCAGTGAGGAGAAAGCTGCAAGGCGCCTAAACAGAGGTTTGAGGTAGGGTGTGGTGTGGTGGGTGGTGCGACGAAAAGGTGGGCGGACTGGACGAGCGAGGAGCCTTCAAGCACAAGAGGAACAACTACGAAACTTGAATCCACGGCGTCGATTTTTCACGTGACTCGACTTGCCTCGTCAGTGCCTCTTACGACCGCACTGCCAACGTTTGGAACAACGTCACCGGTCAACATGAACTAACGCTTTACCATGACGATTGGGTGATAGCAGCGAAGTACTCGCCACAGGCCGACGCCGCTAGAATTGCAACAGCGACCCATGCAGTTGTTCAAGTTTGGGACAGTAACGATGGCCACTTGCTCATGAAAATGTCCATCCAAGTCACCCCGTATTTCAATATGGGTCTCTTCTGGTTTCAAGACGAGCTATTTGTGTTGTCCGAGGACGAAATAAAGAAAGTAGGAGAACCAATGGGTAATTCTGGACAGAATACGTTATAATTCATGCATCATGCTCTCCAAACACGACAAGTTCATTGCTTGCTCTGGAACACGTGCCGTCACGTTATGGGACGCCTTGACACGCACCCAACTTGCCCTCATCCGACACCCTGAAGACATACATTCAATTGCGCTCTCACCAGATGATCGCTTTATTGCAATCGGCAACAGGGACGGAAAGGTTACCATCAAACGGTTGCACCACATGATCGTGAGTGTCGTCTCTCATTTCCAGTGGATCGCGATGCATTTTGCTCACTCTGCTCTATTTCTTTTGGATTCCTTCGATTGTACCAACTGGAGTTATTAGGAACCAATTCTTCGAATCGAGGGCGCTGTGCTCGAATCATGGAGGGCCTCGGGACGAACACCTAGATGCGCTAGTGCTGCTGACTAATGCGATCTCTGCGTCTAAGAGTACAAAGCATCATGAGCTGGCTAGCCGAGCTCTTGTTCGAACTCGTTTAGGACAGTGGGACGCAGCGATCGACGATGCGAATGAGGTGGCTTCCCTTCTGCTCTCTATATCACATGTCTGTGTTGATTTATATCAAGTCCATCAATTTCCGACCCTCCATCATTGGTTACGTTGCGAAGAGTTTTGCACTTATTGGCAAAGGTGAAAAGTGCAAGGCCGCATATCGGGCTTGTGATATTGCATTTGAGCATTGTCCTCCCTCATGTATCACGATTCTCCTATTGATCAAGGTATGTATGCTGCTCGAGCCTGGCTGGTCCTCTGTCGCTCACGTTGCGTAGGCTATCATTTTGTTTGTTGCCGGAGAGCATGACGATGCGATATCACGCGTCGACGACCTCGTTGACACGTTGTGCTTTAATGTCCCTGTATGCCATGCAGTTAAGGTACGTGCACGGCATATCACCATGCTTTGGAAGACCAATACTGACGTGTCCATAAAGGCATACATGTTTCTCCTTCTCGGCGACTCCCATATGCAGCATCGAGACTACAAGAATGCCATCCAACTTTTCAAACGTGCACGGGCCCAAATGCTACCCCAAAGGATTAGAGGGGCGCTCTTTGTGGTCTCGGCGGTAAGCTAACTAAGTTCCAATGGGTTCCTCTCAGTTTGCACTCAGTCAGTATCATCAACAGATATCTGGCTGGAAACTTGATGATCTCGCCATTACTATTCGATGTCGACTTTGTGAATCCCTGTACAAAGCTGGCTATAGACAAGAGGCGGCCGACGTTGCTCTGGAAACATTAAAAAATTTTAGAAAGGAAATATATTTGCACATCACGCTCAACAAGTGGTTCTCTGGTGAGGTCATACCCTACCTATTTATCCTCTGCTTGTTATAACTGCCCCGCAGACTTCGTACGGCGATGCCTTGCCTCTCTTGGAGACGGAAATGATGAAGTCCGAGCCGAGGAACCGATCATTCATCACGCAGTGCCCAGCCTTCAAGTTTCCAGTACCTCATTGTTGGTGAAAGAGTGGGTAAAATTGGCATTCATGATGAATGATTCATGGACAGGCGTTTTGGCTTCTTCCACTGTCGTAAGCTCTCTTGTTTTGTATTGATATTACATGCGAACTGAAATGTTTCAAGTTGACGGCTCCGAAACCCATGATCTATCGTTCTGTTTGTGAATGTCTTGAAAAGAAAAAACGTATATTGGATGCCTGTGAATGCTTCCCCCGAATGGTGAATGAGAGGGTAGGCTCAGAGGAGTGTACCACATACACTAATGAGCATATAGAATGGGATGCCGGTGAGCGGTCATTCATTCCGCTGCAAGAAATATTCTGATTGACATTTTTAGCTTTCAGGCAGCGTTGCGTTGGAGAGCTGGAAAATCTGGGGGATTTGGCCGCGGATATGCAGCAACACGATGCCGCCATTACTCGTTACTCAGCTGCATTGCCCCTCGAGCTTCTTGCCCCGCACATCTTCGTCAAGCGAAGCAAGGTATACCTGGCAAAAGGGCTGTGGAGAGATGCTTTGCATGATGCGAACCAGGTACATTCTTGCTCGTCTGGTGGTCACCTTTACTGACACAAATTTATGAGGCAATTAAAGCAGGTCCATCTTCCCCAGAAGCGTATGAGGATGTTTGGACAGAGTGGTCCAAAGTAAGTCTGGCCAATGGCTTGTGGAAGGGCGCTTTGTCTGCCACCCGGGATGTAAGCATCCTTCATGCTTACGATCATCTTTTAATTATTGACGAATGTTCGTAGTTCAAAATGTCGAGGGTGGGGATTTATCAAAGTGTCTGTGAAGCTCTGGAAGCAGTGGAGGCCACGGTAATTGAGGCCGTAGAGTGTTTCTGCCAAATGGAAGGTGAACTGAAGGGGATGATTGAACGGTCAGAATGGGTCCTTGGTGAGTTTTGTGCATATCAAACAGGGCATACTAACTCCCATTTCGATTCAGCCTTCAAGAACCGATGCGAAGAAAAGCTAGAACAGCTTGGAAATGCAGCCATGAATAGTGAGCAGCCGGGCTTTTCAATCTGGCAAAGCAAGGTTCGTATGTCGCAAGGATTGTGGGAAGAAGCCATAAATGACGCGAATGAGGTGGGTTGAATTGTGTTATGCAAAGTCTCTTCGTATCAAGACAACCCCACAGGCGATCAGACTCGATCCACTTTCACCTTGGGGCTATGAAACAAAGTATGCAGCATTACACAGCGCACGACAGTACGATAACGCAATACAAATGTTCGAGAAAATGCTCTCAAACATGGCACAATCCTCTGATTTGACAGTTCGTGGTGAGCTGATCCTCCTGAGCATGTCATGGACGGTTTGTTGACATCAATACCACAGAGCGATCCAAACAATATGTCCTCCCGTCACAGACACGAGAAATTATCCGTAAAACTGTGCACAAGACTATACGTCACTTACCACGGGTGCTCATCAACACGACTACGGGCCGCATGCAGAGCAAAGATGAACAGGAAGCTGCGTTCATGTCCCTGCCAATTGTGGATGAACTCGTATCGTCGATGACAACACGCATCAATCGTGGCCGTATAAAATGGGAAGTCCGGAAATTCTTCCGATATGTGATGTTCTCGCACAAGTGGGAAGACCACGAACCGTTGTTCCAACAGGTCATACAAATGGCGGTGTATGACCTCGAAAGCTCTCCTACCCATGACAAGCTGAAAATGTTCTGCGAGATGGTTCGAGATGCCGGATTCAATTGGGCGTGGAGTGACACTTGTTGCATTGACAAGGGGAATAACTCCGTGCTCCAGGAGGCACTGGTGGCGATGTTTACATGGTATCGGGGTGCAGCTGTGGTGTTCGTCTTCCTTCGCGGTGTTCAGTCACCAGGGAAGCCTGGCGATCTCACGAGGAGCCTTTGGAACAAACGTGCATGGACCCTGCAGGAGTACGTCACCGCCAAGGCCATCCGGTTCTATACGGAGGATTGGATGCCACATCTGAACCTGGACATCCTCAACCACAAGGAGTCTCCTGGAATCATCTCGGAAATGGAACATGCCGCGCCGGAGGGGGTGCCAGCCCATTTTTTCAAGACCCTTCGTCCTGGACTGAGCAACGTCCGCGAAAAATTATGTCTGGCTTCGGCGCGGCAGACATCACTCGTCGAGGATGAAGCATATTCACTGCTCGGCATTTTCTCGGTCGCTGGTATATCTCCGATCTATGGTGAAGGGGAGAGTGCATTAGGACGCCTCCTTGCGAACATTCTCACCGGATCCGGAGACGCTAGCATCCTTGCTTGGACTGGACAGTCCGGTGGCTTCAACAGTTGCCTGCCAGCTCACATCACCGTATTCAACCGGTTGATTACGCCGCACCTCCCCCAACCCATCGAGAACACCGAGTTGGAAAAAGCGATATCTATATTGCGCTCGTCTTCGCTCGACATGGACTCAGCCCTCAAACTATATGACCGGCTCAACGAGCTTCCAGCGCCTTGGGTTGCGGCCAACCGAATGGAACTTCCATGCATTGCCTTCAAACTACCACCTCTTTCACACAAAAGAACACGTTCGGGGCGAGTTTATCGCGTAGAAACAACTGTCTTTGGGACAGTGGACATCAAAACAAGACAAGACCTATCTCGGTTGAATTCTCTGTACTTGGTCCACCCCTGGTTAGATACCATCCTGGACCGTGACGATGTGGACACTGGCACATTCATGGAGGATGACGTCTCAATAGGAGTGTCACCGGACCCGGACAATGGTGACATGTCTGATGAAGAAAGCGAGGCCAACTTTGCAGATTCATCCTCACTTGGTATAGACGATGAAGTCATTGACGAAGAAATGGAAGATGCTTCCCTACCTACTCCTGAACAGGCATCACGACCACCCCCCGCTCGGGTGGACTCAGCACCCATAGACAGAGAGATAGGAGCATTACGGGTCGTCGTGCGCCTCAGGCAGCCATTTGGTGCGCTTTTACTGGGGCTAACGTCGACGCGTCGACGCGCCGTAGTGTACAAGCGAGTCGTTTTGCCGATAGTGAGATTGTAGTGCAGATACGGGAGTGTGTCCCCTCGAGTGAAATACGGCACACTGGACGTTCTGTAGTCAACCTGGCATTTCATGGATAGCATGATTGTATCGATCAAATGATGGAAACGATGATCATGTGGGGGGTGTACCACCCCCTTCCAGGGCAGGGCATGAGCTGCGCGTTCCGCACCGTATTGACCTGCTCAGTGACTCGGAGAAAGCACTCCAAGATACGCTACTTACATCGCATGATCAGCCCGATATCCGTTAGTTCCCTGACTCGAGCCCGCGAAACCCGTTTGAACAAGTTCAAAGATACCAACCAACATCGTCTTGCTGCCTCGTGTCGCCCTCGACAGCGACAAGTCCTGAAAACTATTTTCTCGATCATTGATTCGAAACATATGGTTGCACACTTGTCATGTGAGGCTCATACGCTTGCTAGTCCAGCTCAGCCTGAAGGTCCCTGTCGCAGCAAGTTCAGACGGGTAGAATCATGGAGAGTAGGCACAAACATTATCTAAGGGAAACGCACATCAAGGTTTCAAAGGTGAACATTCTTCCGACGGAGCACCACTCAGTGGGGACAAGCGAAGGACCATGGGTGGAAAAAAGCGGTCAAGGATTCCGTAGGGTGAGTGGAGTGATGATGGTGCAGCTTGCCAGTGGGCGGCCGACCTAGTACGTGTTGGAGCACAAGGGCTTTTGGAATGAATGGTTCGCTCAGTGGGGTCAAACTGTTCACACGCATGCGGAGACTCGGAGTCGGAGAAGCTTTTCGCCCCCCCTGTCACCGTGTTAGCTTGGTAGTACTGGTGCAACTTCTTCGTCGATGCGAGTGCTCCCGATCACATTGTCGGTACGAGCCAGTACATTGTACGACAGCCGATATGTGATAATGCAATACATAGCAGACATCGACAGCACAGAACGATGGATGGACCTAAGCCTTTGCCGCGTTTTGACGTGGCTCGTCCGAGTCTGCAGCGTCAGTGTGTACTGTACTACTAGCCACATTCTGATGCGGCTCGTCCGGCTCTGAGGCCTGTTGCCTTGGGGCGTCAGTATCATGGCCTGTACTGCCACAACACATCCATGCAGTGATCCATGGTGGTACCAAGACACGGCAGGGTTGGGGCGTTGGGTCCTGCAAAGAAAATAAGCTGGGGTATTGGAGGAACAGAGCGCACGACGAACGAACCTCGTCATGATAAAAGTACCACCATTCGTTTCGCTGAGAAAAACAGTGGTCAGATACCCGTGCCGTCGAAACCGACTCAAGTGGAACACTCACTCTCCGCCGCTGACCAGGGGCGGACACCGAAGGTTGCTGGTTTGATCGCGATGGTCTTTTTTGCCATGCCCCGGTCTCTGGGGGTGCTTGATCAGGTATCCGAGTGAGGCCCTCTAGGACCATTTGTTCAGGCACTCTAGTGCGACCACCTGAGGGAATTTGATGCGACGTCCGAGGGTAAGCAGGTTCCTCCAAGGGGATTTGATCAGGCGGAGGATTACGATTCCATTTCAACCGTCGTCGGAACCATCCAACGACTGTTTCGCGCTGAACACTCTCGGGCGACTGGGTATTTTCTGGATTGGGCTTGAGGTCGGCGGCCCGAGGATTCTTGATGGGCATCATCGCAGCTGAATCCGGAGGTTGTAGTTCAGCGCGACTCTCTCCGGACACCGGCGAGGGAGGCTACCGCATGTTGTGAACACAAGGTAAAGAAACAAGCCTCCTCCAACTACTCACCTGGTCTAAGTCAAATGCAGGCGCAGATGTACTTTGCGCCGGGACAGAGGTCTGTTATCACTGTCAGCACAATGTCGGAGGAGCTGGCACTGCACAATCTTACCTCAAGGAGAGCATTGCTGTCGTCTACGTTGCGTGTTTCCTCCGGAGGATTAGAATGCGTTGCATCCTGAGGGCAGGTCGAACAGGGATTTCACGGGCATACGAGAATGGATGAATTGTACTCGCTCGCTGGGAATTCCGACACTTACGGTGATTCGAAGGTAGGATGGTGGAAGAATACCATGGAGATTCCATACGATAATTCTCCCCGAGTCCCCAGGTCCGGTTATGAGACTTTCACCACTGGGCGACAAGGCGAGAGGTTCTATGCTTTCCGTGTCCTCGATGATACCTACCTGAGCGTGAGTCGAGGTGTCCCAAAATGAGACGGAATAACCAGCGGAGGCAGCAATGAAACGGTTGTCTGGGGAGAGAGCGATGGACCCGCCGGTTGAAGCGTTTTCATGAATTTTCCATGCAGCCAGCTGGGATCCAGAGGATGGATCAAATGTCTTCAAATTGAACTGCTCCGAGTCTCCGGATGCAAAAAAGAGTCGTTTACCGTCTGATGACCAGGCAACGGGAGTTGATGGATTAGGGGTGGGCAGTGAATTGGTGATAGAGATCAGCAGGTCGCCGTTGTTGGCGTCAAAGATTCGGATGGTGAAGTCTCTAGAGGCAGTGGCGAGACGATTATCGTCACGGTCGGGGGAAAACCGGACACCCCTCACGGTATGGCCATGTTTGAGTGGTCCAACCAGCCTTTCTCCGGTCGCGACGCTCCAGATGTTCGCGTTGATGCTGACAGTCCCAGTGGCAAATCGAGTGCAGTCGGATGCGACGTCGACTGCCCACACATACTCTCCGCTCTCCACCTCGACCATCTTTTCTCGGAGCTCGGCATCACACACAACCGCCCCTTGAGATTGAACCCCACATACAACCCATTTGCCGTCCCTCGAGACAGCAATTGCATTCACGTCCATGCACTGTGGGAAGTAAATCCGGTTATAATCAGTGGAGAAACAACTAATGATCAGTGTCGCTCCTCGTTAAAATCAGTGGCATGAATTGAAAATCAGTGGTCTCGCCACTGATCTTCAGCGTCATTCCCGCTGAAAATCATGGCCCTTACCATGGATCTTTAATGACATATTCACTGATTATTTACACGCCAGAATGATATTGAAAATGTAAATTTATTGACTAAACTACGATGATACAAAGGGAGCAACAACACAATATCGGAGAATACTAGGATGTAACAAACCTCACCTATTGACCGAGATTCACATGGGTATGTATCAACCATACTCAGGCTGGTACAGTCATTCACCGGCACTTGCGCCAGCAAAATTTGGGATGACTCGTGCTCCACAGCATCAGCGATTTTTTTAGATCAGACTACATAGACATGTTTTAGAACACCTAAACTATGCCTAAAAAAATCGTTCAGTCGATCCATGGCGTTTTGCAATCAGAGTCACTGAGTTTGTGTTTTGCGCCATTATCAAGCATCCACCACCAGTTGCGCCAGTCCCGAAATGGTATGTCAAAACAATTATGAAATCTAAGCGTCGCTAGTACGCGCCAAATCTCATCGACCACTCTCGCTCCCGCTCTCACCACCGCTGTCAGAAGTCTCGCCCCCGTTGCCATCTTCCCTACTCCCATTAGCT
>JBBPOC010000350.1:0-19096 GCA_038091235.1 Tylopilus rubrobrunneus | reverse complement strand
GCACGCTGCGCGGTTGGGCATGTATGGTCCAATGACTCGGGAGGTCAAACCGTGGCAGCCCGCACGTCTGCTGTGCAAGCGGTTTGGTGTCAAGGATCCCAACCCAGAGATGCACTATGATGCGCCAGAGGCGTCCACGTCAGCACCTGCTTCCACCTCCGCCGACGCGTCGCAAATGCCGGACACAGCGGGGGGTGGGAATGGCGCTGCGACGGCAGAACGGTCAGGCCCCGGGGGCAAGCGAGATCTGACCAACATCGGGCTGGGCGAAGATGATGGACAGGGGGACGACATCCTCACGTACGAGCGGCCCCCGATGGACATCTTCAAGGCCATCTTTGCGAGCGACGATGAGGAGAGCGAAGACGAAAAGGAGGAGGGAGGGGGAGATAAGGTGGAGCGCGAAGGGGAGGGTGCCAAGGCAGCGCTGATACCCGCGCAGGCCTCGACGTCATCACAAGGGGCACCCAAGCCAGTCGAGACATCGGCTGGCGCGTCCACGCTGGCGTCGGATGGCACTAAAGCGGACGAAAAAGTGGATTTGGCCACGTTCAAGCCGACATTTGTGCCCCGTGACTCGGGGAACGGGAAAGCGCCTGCGGTCAGGGAGAAAAGGAGCAAGAAATCCAAGGGGGGTGTTGCGCTGGTGTCGTTTGACGTGGACGAGGGCGGTGAGGAGTCGCTCTCGATATTAGCGCGGCGGGAACGGGACCGTCCGAAGAAGAAACGGAAGAAACATAAGGAGCATGGAGAAGAGGAAGTGTGGGTGGAGAAGCCGCCACCAGATATCGTGAAGGATCTTCCTGTCGAGAGACCTCTAGAGGAGCAGGATGCGACGAAGGCGCATGGTACATCCGGTGTTGTTGGGCCACCGCGGGGACGGAAACGTGCTGTGGATTTCATGTAACTTATGTTGCGATCCAGTATACATGACTCTCATTGCATTGAGTACTCCGAGTCGGCCACCGTTGTTGGTCGTTTATGATGAGCCCGTCGGTAACATTCCCCAAAATAGATTATCACGACCTAGACATGGTTCCACTGTGGAGGATCGTTCTTCTAACGTATACTGCCGCTATACGTCCGACCGCTTTTTGAATTTACCCTGCACCCATACTCTATACATCTTAAGTTGCCTCTTCCTATTCACGAGCAGCCTTCGATCCACCCCTAGCTGCTCGATGGTAAATAGAGGGTGAGGAGGGCAGGACGCAAGGGGAGCAAGAAGATTTGGATGGATGGTGGGGGGCGTGGCACCGAGATTCAACTTTTGGGGTGAAGAATCACCTACGGATGTCTCCGAAAATGGGGCAAGCGAGGCAGAATCATGCGACGGGGGAGTGTGGCACGTGGGGCTTAAAGTGCAAGTCTGCCCGTCTTCCTCTGGTCCCAAAGACTCTGTCACTTCTTCTGTGATTCGAACCGTCTGCGACGGCGCTGTTCGCGCCCCGGTGAACATTAACGCCAATTCATCTTTCAGGGCGGTTGTTAGGCAATAATATGTTACGGAGATTAGTACCTACCTGGCTCAAAAAAGTATACGCGCGTTTTGTCTCCGCGTATATAAAAGTTGTCTTCCAGCATTCGCCCGGATTTGAACCGCAGCTGGGTGAGGTCGTATCGCCCGTAGTCACGGACTAGAACGATCCCGTTTGGTTTCAGAATCTGCCTAACTGAGTAAGCAGCGGTCAAGACGACGGAATTAGACCTTGGCCTCGTACACGGTGGATATTGGCTATCGCCCTTCCCCATTCATCTGGGTGTAGGGCGCTGAGAACGAAAACGCAAAGAACAATGTCGACTGTTTCTGGCTCGACACCCGGTGGTAGTGTGTCTTCCGAGGTGAGATCCCATACCGCAGCTTGTATTGAGCCAATAGGTGGATTGGTATACAGTGGATTATTCTATTGGCATGTGAGGATATACTCGGCCCTGGAAATGTCAGATACTTGCCTGCACTAGCTTGACTGCATGGGAGGAGTAATCGTACGCCCGAACGACGAGTCCGGGGTTTTTATTGGCAGAAAGGAGTGGAAATGCGGCGTTTCCAGCACCTTGCTGAATTATTCAGTGGAAAGGTGAATCACAAGGTGTGAAATGGTATCTCACCACACCCAATTTCGCAGATGGTGATCTCTCTAGCCTGACCAAGCTCAAGTCTGAAAGATTGCATGATATTGAGTTACCCCACATACCTCTGGCTCTGCAGCAGCGGATAGCTCTGGAAATTCCAGCTGTAACCTACATCAAAGTGAGGCGAAGCTAGACGATGATGATTAATATAGCATGCTACCATTTCCTGTCACGAAAAAAGTTGTCTGCGTTTGTTTTATAGAAGTTATCCCTTGTAGAATTTTTTCATGTCACAAGACATCAGTACCTGCTGAAGGACCTCGCCTCACCAATGTTTGGCAGGTTTTGCATTGTACCTCTCTTTATCCTGATCTGGCACGGGGGCAAGTCGCTGTCTTTGGAGGGAAGAAGCAATATGCACTGCCTGATCATCCGGAGGAGGGACATGATCCCATGCATTTTGGGACCAAACGTCCGCATCTTCCGTCAGGAACCTGATGGTTGGATGGTGATGCCATCCCAGAGTGTCGCACAAGCCTGAGCGTGCTGCCTACCTTGATCCAAACGGAGGGTTCTCCGCGTTGATGTCGTGAACAGAAGAAGTTACTTTGGGGATCCTTGCCATGTCGATCACCGTCCAAAGTGCTTCCTTGAGCCTGAGATGACGTTGGAGATATCATGCGTCGGAACCGGCGGGGTTGACGATTCTGATTGGCTGAGAAATAAAAACTTTTTCATTTTGGGCTATGCAACAAAATGAAAATAAAAATAATTCTCCCCTTCGCTGTGACGGCACTGACAACGAGTTTGGAGCTGCGCCGTCGTCCTTGGTCGACCAGACCGCTCAGGCTCTTCCTCACTCTCAACGTCGTCTCCAACGTCGTACTCGCTACCGTCCTCGACGTCGAGCACGACGACAAGGACACCACCGACACAACAGAGTAACTCGCGCCAGTTGCGCGCAGTGATCACCCGCAAGCTTGCCCTCCCAGCCCATCATGTCTGCTCTCCAATCCAACCCTAGACCACCCCCTCCCGGAGATGAGGATCTTCAGCATCTCTACGACGAAGTTTGGCGCATCTTTGGCGAAGAATCAACCTCCCCTTCAGACCGCTCGCCTGTCACTGCCGCCTCTCTCAATTCACGTGAACACTACCCCAACGCTTTCCGCGCAGAGCCAGATCTGACTAGTCCCTCTGTATCTACAGTTTCGAGTACCGTTCCTCGCCTTCCCCGTACGTACCATTCTTTCCCCTTCCTCACCGATAACCCTCCAACCGCCATCCCAGAGCAATCTCCGTTGTCCCCATCCAACCTTGACTCTGCTGTTTCCCCTACCTCCCAGAGGCGACCAAGACCATTACCGAACCCGCCTGGGGCTTCTCTCCCCACTGTCTCTAGTCCCACTGATCATCTTGATGTCACTCAGGCTATGCCTAATGTCACTCAGGTCATGCCCAATGCCCCTCACCCAGAGGTAGCGAGCGTCGACAGGTATGTAAATTCTAGATCTTTGCGCTGTCACTCTCATACTTCCACCATCAGTCGTCGTCAATTACCTCAAGCACCCAACCCTCATAACCCAGGCTATATGGCCAGTCGGGGTTCAACCGCGTCTGCGGTGTCACCGGGTTCTGGTAAACCCATCATGAGTCCTCAACCGGACGTTCCCCTGAATATCTACAAGCCAGTTCCCGCTGTACCCAATGGTAACGGTACAGGTGTGGACGATATCCGTGCTCCACTATCCCGTGGTTCTTCTGCGCGGCCTGCGGGTGCTTTGGCGCCCACGATTCCGGGTTATAAGGACTTTGACCATGGCGCGCCTGGTGACTACTACGCTATAGATGACCCTGCTAGGAGCCGCCCGTCCCATCAGCAGCAGTTGTCTGGCCAATCGAGATATAGGGATGCGTATACGCCGGCTGGCACCCGTTTGTATTCGGACGGTAGCACAAGCGCTCCGCGTATAAATGACTATCAGACGCAACAGCCACTGTCATCAATCGACTACATCAACCGTAAGTCGTTGACCGGAATACGTGGGTTAGCAATGCTGACGTAGGGTTCTCACAAGCTGTGGACGTTGGGCTAGGCCGTGCCACCTCAACAGGATCAACGGTCTCATCAGCTCAGACAGATCTGCTTGGACGGCATCCGTCAGCTACCACTGCGGCCACCGCTTATAGCGACTATCAGGGATCTAAAGGTAGTAACTCAGTCCTTGGGAGGAACGACTCAGTCGGTTCCTATACATTCTCGATTGCCGGACCCTCTACGGTTACATCTTCCGAAACAAATGACGATTCTACAAACGGCTACGGCACTCGTGGAGGTAGCACGGAGTCGTTCAATCGCCCCCGTCCCAATGACTACGGTGCTGCTGGCAGCTCCGGGGCAGTGTTGGCCGAGGAAGAAGAAGACGATTACTTCACTGACAGCGATGATCCGGACCCAGATCGTTTTGTCAACTTCAGTCTTCTGTCCCACCTCGCGGTCAGGCTACGCGACAAAGTCCCAAGAAGTACGCATGTTAAGAACGACATTCTTTATCCTCGTGCCTTCACTGGCAAAGACATAGTTGTACGTCGTCACACTATGGGATGTTCACCTTGAATACTGATGATCCGTCCATAGTCGACAATCCAATCACAAATTCAACGAGAACTGCTGATCAATCACGGTGTCTCTACAGCAGACAGGCGTGCAGCGCTACAGGTGGCGCGCAGCCTCCTAAGTCAGCTCTTCTTTTATGAAGTCGAGGGGGGTGACAAACCGCTCCAGGACGGAGTCGAGGAGGTGTACAAGTTCCTGGATGATCATGAAGGTCATTCGGACTCGCTGTTGGAAAGGGAAGAGCTGCCGACAGCTGTGATCACTATGCTCACAAAGTGTTATACCTCGACATGCAGCGAAGACGACCCGTGCTATTCATGGGTTTGCCCGAGAAGACGCGTGAGTCTTGATTATACGTTCACCTTACAAGCTAATGTTGTATTAGGCGACCCTCGTAACAGACATGACCTCAGTACATGAACCTGATTTCGCATCCCATGTGAGTTGTCAGGCACGCCGTTTTAACCACTCCTTACGATGTTGTGGTAGGCCGATGACTGGCTGAACACAGTAGACCCTGCTATTCTTCGTAATCTTCCAGAGAGCGAGATTCATCGCCAAACGTACGTTTCTACCATGTTCAGCGCCGTTTTGCTCATGTTCTGGGGAAAGGATCATCCATAAAACGATTATCCAAGAGGAACAGTATATTCAGGATCTGGATTCAGTGGAAACTGTTCGTCGTATTCATTCTCAATATCAGACTCCACCCTGACTTATAATTTAGTTGTTCATCCGCCCTCTTCGTCGTGCAACGCACATCATGCCTGCTTCTCAACTTGACGAATTTATTGAAGAGGTCTTCGGTAATATTCTCGACTTACGAGAATGCAATAAGCGGCTTGTGGAGGCGATGTACGTTCGCCAGCGAGAGCAGCCCATGATCATTAAAATGATCGGAGATGTTTTCGTCGAGGCCGCCCGAAGTTTCCGATACGCGTATCCTGCCTATGTCGCTCGTCTCCCTTTCGCTGAAAAGCGATTCAAAGAAGAGATGGAAGCTAATGCCAACCTGAGGCTTTTCCTCGAGGTTCGTAGTGATGTTAGCTATTGCCGTGGCTTTAACTTATCCCGTCTGGTTCCGCAGGAGTGTTCGCGCCAATCTGCAAGGCAACAGGAGCCTCGTCGTCTGGACTTGAAGCATTTCCTGTCACGACCTTCTGAGCATCTCCAGAAGTATCCTCTTGTCCTTGAAGCAATCATGAAAGAAACAACCGAGGGCAACCCCGACGCTTACTATCTTGCAGAGGCCATTCATGCCATCAAGGATCTGCAGAACGTCGCTCAGCTGCGTACCTTCCAGACTGCCATGGGGAAGGGCCCCACTGCAAAGTGGGAATGGCATGACATGGTTCCCAGTGAATTAAGAGAGGGTCTGAGAAAGTCAGAAGCGAAACGTCAAGCGTGAGCAACTCACCTATACCTGAAACGTGTTGAATATCGAATCATGCTTTCAGGATTATCTTTGAGTTAATCAAAGGTGAAATGGGGTACGTGAAAGATCTGGAAAATATTGAGTTGGTACGAAATTATGTCTCGGCTACGTGGGTTGTACTTGAGGATTTCATTTTGCCAGATGTATGTCCAACCACTACGGACGCAAGACCCGCCCATTATTCCACGGGACAGGTTGGAGAACTTCATCACAGACGTGTTCCATAATTTCGCAGAAATATATGGTCATCACCGCAAGTTGCTCGATCAGCTGCACGAGATCCAACGCGAGGAACATCCTGCCGTCAAGAGCATCACCGCAGCGGTGTTTGATGCTGCGTTGAGCTTCAGGGAAGCTTACTTGGAATATATTCCAAACTACCCGATCGCAGCGTATCGGATAGATGAGGAGATGGCCAATAACTACGAGTTCAAGACCTTTGTTGAGGTATGTATATCGTCACACTCCCAGTTCTTCCTGTAGTCCTGATCTCATTCATAGCAATGTACGCGTCATCCCGACGCCCATCGTTTGGACATGAAAAATTTCATTAATCGGCCTATACCTCGACTTTTGCGATACGAATTGCTTTTGAAGAACATTTACGACGAGACCCCTGCTGATCACGAGGATCGCGAGGCTATCCCTCAGGTCCTTGAGATTATCAAGGCGCTTGGAAAAGACACTGAACCTGGCGTCGAATCCGCGAAGCAAAAGGTACAGCTGTGGGGCTACAACTCGAACATTGTGTTTAAACCAGGGGAATCTGTGGTGAGTCCAACTAGTGATGTATGTACCTGATGAACGGTGATTAACTCCAACGTCAGGATATGGACCTGCTGAACGAGAACCGCGCATTGATCCACGCTAGCAAACTGCTGAGACAGCCTGAGACCGGTTTTGAATGGAATGGATGGACTGAACTATTTGTCCTCCTATTCGACAACTACTGCACGTCACCTGATTTTACCCATTGTTTTCTGACATTAACAAGTGGTATCCAGTGGTCCTGACGAAGACAAAGGAGAAAGATGGGGTGACAAAGTATTACGTCAATCGCAGGGTTAGTTGTTGATAAACTATTTAGAAACATCCCGCATCTAACTTCACACATAGCCTATTCCTTTGGACCTATTAAACCTCACTAGCTTCTTGGACCCGCCGACACAACGAAGTACAGGTATTCTGCGCTTAGGACTTGGTAACAGACTTGGCGACAGCACCGGACCCACGTCACCTGGCAGCGGCATACCTGAAAGTGCGACGGACTCTCGTCTTGTCTATCCCTGCACAATCCACTACAGCGGAAGGCTTGGTGGTCTGTACACGTTGTTCACAGAGACCCCCCAAGCACGAACGGAGTGGAAACAAAAACTGGAGGAAGCGATCGGTTTGCGCAAGGTTGTTCAAGAGTCTAACAAAGTGTTTGAGATGGAACCGCTGAGCACGGATACCTTCTTCATTCCCGCAATCTCGGCGAGCACAACTGCACCATCGTGGAACCACGAGAACTCGTTCACTGGAAAGGTGACATGCTCCGTGCCGTTCAGTGAGTAGCTCATGTTGAAGTTTAACTTTGATTATTGAGCAACATGTACAGCTACGACAGATGGAAGGGCACTTGTTGCGATTGGATGTGCGGAGGGTGTGTGGATCGGCTTTAGACATGACTCTCGATGTAAGCTCTGGTTACTTATGCTCAGGGAGGGATTAACCTTGATGCTCGTGTCAGCTATGCGCCGCGTGCTGCACCTTAAAATGGTTACACAGTGTGCGATGTTGGAAGAATTTGGGATGTTCCTTGTCCTAGCAGACAAGGTAAGCTTCTCATCCTCCCGTAGCATTGGAGTCAGTAACGAAAGCTATTTGGATAGGCTCTATTCGCTTATCATATTGAAGCACTTGTTCCATCGTCTCCACAAAGTGCGCATACATCACAGACCCCCCAACGAGTCAATGGTACGCGGGACGTCCACTTCTTCAGCGTTGGTAACCAGGGTGGTCGAACCTTGGTTATCTACATGAAGAAAAAGGGGGTACGTGTTTTTACTCGGATTTTCGACGTATACCTGACGTTTTCGCAGCTCGATAGTGTTTTCCGCGTGTTGGAACCTGTTGTGGAGAAAATCAACGAACGATCCAAGGCGCCGGCTTCGTTTACGTCGAGGTTCGGCATACGACCAGCTCGATCGGAATGGTTCCGTTTGTATCGGGTGTGTAGTGAAGCCGTGCTTTTTAAGGTTCAGGGTTGACGCTTCTTGTCCCGCCAGGAATTCTTCTTACCCTCCGAATCGTTTGACCTGGTCTTCTTGAAAGCCAAGATTGCGATCTTGTGCACCAAGGGCTTCGAAATCATGGATCTCACCGAGTAAATAAAACTTAACAATACCAGGAGTGTATTTTTCTGACGCCATGATCTGATTCCCAGCTTCAAGAGTGTTACGATCCCGCTCCGTGATGACGGCCACGAGCGGTTGGCGAAACGTTGCGAATCATGTAAGCCAATGGGCATGTTCCGCATCGATAATGAGTTCCTGCTGTGCTATGATGGTAAAGTCCATCAGCACAACCGTCCAGGTCAGCGCTTACATGATTTTAGAGTTCGGTATCTACGTGAACAAACATGGAGCGCCAAGCCGTGCTAACAGCACGATAGAGTGGGAGGGCACGGCAGAACGAGTAGCCATGCACTGGCCGTACATTCTTCTGTTCGACTCGCGATTCATCGAAGTCAGGCACGTCACGACCGGCCTTCTTGCCCAAATCATTCCTGGAAACGAAAGCCGGTGCATCTGGGATGGTCGTGGCACGTCCTGGACCGCAGCCGGCACAGGTGGAGAAGGCGTGCAGCAGCCAATGAATCTCGATCCTCGAGTTCACGTTGTCATGTCTGCACCTGAACCGATGGGTCAGACCGGACAACCTGGTCGACCACGGGCCATCGCACAGCATGTTTTCGAGCTCGTGCCGACACTTCCTCTGTACCCGCCTGGTTCGCTGGCGTCGCCATCCCAGTCTGCGTATTTCCAGCAGTCGAATTCACCCCCGCATTCTCCAAGCATGGTGCCCACTAACTCGTGGAGTTGAAGGAGTTGGTGGGACGTTGACCCTCAATGATCCTCTCAGTTTTCTACCTCTTTCCTCACGTGATGCTTCATTCGATCATTGTCTGCTTACCCCGGATATCTCAACCCTTGATTGTAAACTGATTTCTCCGGTTGTTCTTTGTTTCCTTTCGAGTTATCTTACACCAGTTTGTGGTACCCCTCGTTATGCGAGTGAAATCTTTTTTTGGCCTGCTAAGGAGAGGCACATAAGTACATACACTCGCAGTGTCTCACTGGCAGGTTCGCCGAGGACATTCAATTTGAACAAAACCTTCCACCAACCCTTTTAGGTTACAGAATGATTGAGTCAGGGATTCAAGGTTCACTCTAACCTCACTCGTGGCGTAATTCAACCCTACGGTTAGGTTCCTGTTCTCACACATGCGGGAGCGAAAGAGCATTAGGTTCTGCTCGTGGACCGTTTGTAACAAGGTTCAGCAACTCGTGGTCGACGAGTCCGAAATTCATCTTGATGGAGCCCACTGGCAACTCGGAGTTGCAGATACCTCATGCAAGTTTGTCGTCATTGGGCAGTCCGGGGTTATTATTGGCGGTAATGTTTTTGAAACGCACTAGACTCGGTCACCGATTAGACTCAGAGTTCAGTCAGCTGAGTCCCCATCAAATGCACCCAAGGCTTTTCCCAGGCATGTCAAGTGCTGACACCGGGGCACCATGATAGGAGCTAGAGGGGGAAAAAGAGTGCAAGGAAGATTGTTTCTCCAGCCAGGGTACTCTTTGAGGGTGGACGACCCTCGAAGTCTTCCAGCTTGAAGACAATGTGTCGCTGACAATTCACCAGCATGCCTACAGACAGGGATTGGTATCGATGAGTAGTGGTATCAAAACTTCGCGGCATGAGGCACAAGGTCACTGGCAGCGATTGCCCGAATCGGCGATTCATGGAGTGCGTTCTCTCACTCGTTAATGCGAATTCACACCATGTCTTGCTGACTAGGTCGCATGATCAAATCCCATATCTCGCTGTGCTGGGTGGAAGCTTCTAGCGTTGTCTCTGAGGGGCCCTGCCTCTTTTCTGCAACTTCGGTTTAGCAAGAGCGATTCCTTAGGCTCTCCCGTCTTTTTGTCATGTCCGTACCAACACCATTCCTTGATGGGTTGTTTGTTCGCAAGTAAGTCCTTATGACGGACATCCGTGCGTCCATACCGAGTTGATCCATCACCATAGATCCGCAATTTTCTCTGGGTGTTCATTGCTGCTGTATGATTATATGATCACCTTTCCTCTCGAGGTGCGACCCAATGCTGTTTAGTAGTCGTCACGTTGCTTGTCTAACTGTTCTCAAAGGTGCAGTATATCTGGGACTCTCCTTGGACGCCCGTAAAAGCGGGCTTTCTGGTGAATCGGTACGGAAACTTGTTTGGACAAATGTTTGTCATGTTGGAAGAGATGGGGATTGTCAGTCATAGCTCTCAAGTGGTATTTGTCGGCTCTTCCCTCTTGCGAGCTTCCTCAGCCTCACTACCGCCAGTTCTGCCAGTATTTCCGCTTGTACTGTTCACTCTTCATGATTCTCTCGGCAGAATCCATTCGGAGTGAGTACGCTATGCACCGTTTCCAGCTATCCAGTCGTGACAGGCCTGCATAGTCCTAGTCGTGATGCGCGCCTGGGCGATATGGGGGTGTCGATACGGCGTTGCTGTTTTCTCCATCACATTATACGCCCTCTACGTTCTTGCTGTGGGTGCAGTACTAATTTATTCGCAGCTCGGGTTCAAATGTGCGTATTGTGACAGGGATATCCTTGACGGGTAACTGATCCTTTCCACAGCGGTTGAGCATGAGTATCTACGCCAAACTGGTGTGTGCGTAAGTCCAATACCTCGTATGTTGAGTCGCTTAGGTCGTCTCAGCTTTCACTGATGACCATCGTAGGGTATATTGTAGGTGTCATGAGCGTCACACTATCGAAATGTTCTGACTCTTGACAGTGGTTGATGTGGTTGGCAACGTGTGTCATGCAATTCGTAACAACTTGGCTCTGGCACTAACACGCACCGTAGGCTAGTGCTGGACACTGTCGTATTGGTGATGGTATGGCATAGTCTTCGGAAGCTCTTCAAGGAACCTTGCGGTAACTATCCATCGCGGCTGGTCCATCTCCTCATGCGAGACGGTGAGAGTGGCTCACTATTCTTACGAACGAATATTGATGAGTCTTTAGCCATCTTGTTCTATGCGGTACGCTTTTCAAATCTCTAGAACACCTGACCTCATGACACTATGTAGGCAAGCGTGTTTAACAACGTATTTTCTATAATATGCTGGTGAGGATCTCTCTTCGACAGTCTATCTTTGAACAAATATTCAAAATCTGGCAGGACTGTATTTCGTCAAGTGAGCTTTTCATTCGATGTCCGTGAATGATATTGGTGGACCATGATTTCTGTGATCCAACAGGATCCAACATGCTTTCTTCAGGTTGGGTGAGTAGATCAATGTCTTCACGTCCTGGGTCTCACCATGTCTGCGGCAGAATATCCTTCCCGTTACTCTCAATCATCGGACAACGCCTCATTCTCAACCTTCGGGGATTTCAAGCCCAACTTTTTACGACGAACGATCTAAGTCAAGAAGTAGACAGGCAAATGGCAATGATGGGCGACCTACTCTGGCCCGAGCTGGTGACAAATGATGGGCAGGCGAACTTGCAGCAAAGTGTCAATGAGGACAGCAAGATGAGTCGGGCAACAGGGTCCAGTGTGGACCCTGCACTCGAGTTAACCGGACCCACGACTCACCGCCGTAGCTAAGGTTCACCAAATTTGGCCCTGTCCTTCCTGGTTACCCAGGGCAATGCAATACACTTGTGCTTCGTAATTATTTTTTCCAGTGCCACGTTTCTGCCCAGCGACTTCTGGGATACTTCGAGTTCAGAAGCCACAAAAATACGTAACGGCGGAGCAAATACTTACACTTACTTTCGCTGGTGTCAGATGGGCTGAACTAGACTATATGGATGTTTCCTGTATATGGGCAGAACCCTGAACTGGGAGGTACGTGGCTTCATTCTCTTTCCAAACTGTCGAATCCAAGTTCCTCAACGGCATAGTGGGTTCGTCACCTGCGGCCTGATAATGCGCTGCCTAGTCAATGTCCTCGACGCAGGTCAAGGGGTGACGCTCAAGTTTGATCCCACTCTCGGTAACCCCCGAATGTTGCCAGCTTGTGTGTCAGCGCTTCAGCGCCCAACCTGCCTAAAACGTTCAGTTACGAGGCTATGGCTCCCAATTGAACGGTTTTTTGAAGGAACACCGTTTGCGGCATAGTGTCCATGACATTGTATGCCTGCATAGTAAGCACCCTTACTCCGAGTAACTTGTATTCTTCCTGTCTGCCGTCACTGAGTCAATGAATGATGCGCTTATATGCTGAATCATTTCATGCGCCAGGGGTATATCTGTTACTACATAATTCGGGGCCGTGTAGTGCTTGTATACCGAACAACCCACACTCACTTCTGAGTCTCTACCTGCCGTCAAACTAGCAGGTGTCGCTCCGACCTTTCTGCACACCAATGTCACTATCGGCAGCATTCCTTGGCCAGTTGTTTATTCGCAAGTGGGCATGTTTCTGTGTATCCTGTCGGGTCACTATTCACTTGCCACTCTAGATCTGCGGCTTTCTCTGGCTTCTCATTAATTGTTTATGATTATCTTGTTTCATTCACAGACGAAGTACGGATGAGTCTACACTACCGATCAGCTGGCTATCTAATCGATTGTATGGAAGGTGGAGTATATTTGGAATGCTCCCTGGACGGTCGTCAAAGTCATCTTTTTAATGAACCGATACGGAAATCTGGTCGGTCAGACATTCATCACGATGGAGGAGACCGGATACTTGGCCCATGGTTCCACAAAAGTGTGTATACTCTCCTTCAGTGCACGACTGCTGAGCTCAGGGTCCGCCATTCATAAGTTTTGTACAATATTTCGGACGTTTTGCATGTCCTTCGTGCTATTCTCTGGAGAATCGATTCGTAGTGAGTACCGCAACTCTTGTTTGGCAGCCATCCCATTCCTTACAGTGAAGGAATAGTTCTAGTTCTGATGCGTGCTTGGGCAATATGGGGGTGCACATACCGTGCAAAAGTGTTTCTGATGATGTTGTATGGCCTGTACATACTCGCGCAGATTGTGGGGGTAATTTATTCGCAAGCTAGGGGTGGCGAGCCGGGTGCGTGCTTATGACGGCACGAGAACTTTGAGTATGGGACTGACATCCTGTACAGTTGATCAATTCATATATCTCGAGCAAGTTAATGTCTGCGTCGAGCCGGTCCTTCGTAAGTCATTACCTACACTCGCGACATATTTTTACGATCCTCCCTGCCTCACACTACAGCGCAGCTCGTACGTTTCCAGTGGCTAGTATTGTCTCTAACGTGAGTCCTCGGCGTGTGATGGCGTATTTGATCCTGATTTGTGATGCAGAGTGTTGCTCGATACTATCGCGTTGGTAGTCGTGGGACATAGCCTCTTGAGGTTCTTCACCCGGTTTCGGGACCTCTATCCATCAACCTTAGCTGGTTTCCTTGTGCGAGACGGTAAGAACATTTATTCCTTCAGTATTTTTCATGCAGACATCGACCGATACTTGTAGGCATCGTGTTTTACACGGTAGGTGTATTGGTTTTTTATATATCGTTGATCTGACATCCTGCAGACGACTTTATTCAATAGCCTATTTTCTGTATTATGCGTGTAAGGAGTCATTTCCTCGCCATATCCGATCACTAACTCAAAACATGACAGGCATGTGTTCAGTCCCGTGAGTCATTCAAACTCACATTGGCGCA
The DNA here is from genome assembly GCA_038091235.1 of Tylopilus rubrobrunneus. NCBI lineage: Eukaryota > Fungi > Basidiomycota > Agaricomycetes > Boletales > Boletaceae > Tylopilus > Tylopilus rubrobrunneus. The sequence goes on along the minus strand of JBBPOC010000350.1, from coordinate 5,041 downwards.
ATCAGTGGTTCGTCGTGACAATTGATTGGGTTGGCTCATAGGATCCAAGAAACTTCCTTCCACTACTGTGAGCAACGACCATGGTCACTTGTGCTTATATTATAACGCTCTTTCCGACAGAATATCGGTACCATTGCTCTCGGTCGTTGGACAACGTCTCGTTCTCAATCTTCGAGAATTCGACAGTCGAACTTTTACGATCCATGATACAAGCCAAGAAATTCACATTCGAGTGAAACTAATAGGTGAACACCCCTGGCCAGACCTGGAGGTAGAGGACATATACATGAATGAGGCGTCAAATCGAAACAGAGGGATAAATCACATGGAGAGAACAAGGGAAGATGGTGGTCTCGAACTGGCAGAGATGTGACGTGAGTGAGGTTTGCCAGAGGATCGTTCATCGTGATGTGCGAAGGGGGGTATGAAATACTATATAATAAGGGTACGTTCATCATGTCTACACCGCGCGCTGCCGTCACCGAAACTCTGCAATGTTCTAGATCCTTTAATATTGTACTTAGTCGCTGGGGCGTCGTGGGTCGTTTGTCGCTGTTTTGTTGGACCGAACTTCGAAGGCAACAGATATGTCCCGTATACTTCTGCCATGGTCGTCAAGATCAGCCCGAACCAGCGAACCTCGCCTGCGCATGCCACTGCCTTCAGTCGTACCGCTGGGGATATCTGAATGCCGGCCGAGTTCGCGAAACCAAGCAGCTCCACGTGCAGTCGCTAGCCACGAGACATTGCCCACTGATGGTGGTCCTTGTGTGTTTTCGTTCTCTTTATCATATTCGCCAAATGGTTCTGAAGGTTCTTCCAGGTCTAGTGGCTGTACAAGGAACTCTCGTTATGATGGTACTCGTATCTCCTTTTTCCCGAGTCATCCTTAAAAAGTCGGAACTTAGCAATCGAACCTTTGAATTCGGTCAGGTTGGGACTCCACCGTCCACCCCCAAAGCACAACTTCTCTCGCCAAACTCGGAGTCGTTGAGCCCTCCGATTTCTTCCTCTCACGATACGACTGAAACAAACCTTGGGACTCGCCGATGGTCGGACTAGTAGCTTTTGGTTCAGATTTTTGTAGCCCTGACGCCACTACAAGGATCAATCCGGGGCTCCGTTGGACCCTGAAACACAAAGACCACGCTCGGACGCTCGCCTTCGCCTGGGAGCATTGTGTGCAACTCACTGCAGCCCCGAGTCGGCCACGCTCACGATCATATGCATTCATTATGACGACGACGCCTCCATCTCCTGACCAGTTATTCATTCCAAAGTGAGCAAAAGCAGAATTCACACTCCAATTCACTTCATTATCGTAATATCGTAGATATTGCTCAGTCTTGGGTAATTCGCTGCTCTTGTACGATTATCTGCTCACGTTCTCCTCCGAAGTATGTCACATTCATTAGCATGAAAGCAGCTAGACTAACATCACCAGATAGAGTATATTTGGAAGGCTCCGTGGTCGGGCGTCAAGGTGGCCTTTCTGCTGAACCGATATGGAAACTTGGCGGGACAGACAGTGATTACCCTCCAACAAATCGAATTATTTGGCACTGGTTCCCAAGAGGTACGGGTTTGATTCCACTTCGCATTGTCCTCCGAGCTTGTTCGACATGCATGCTAGTTTTGCGCTGCATTCGGACTCTATTCCACGATCTTCATGCTATTCTCTGGTGAATCCGTTCGGTGTGCGTATTCTCTTGCTGTCGCTTGTCGCGTATCGCTGAGAGGTGGCGGCCAAGGATAGTTGTCGTGTTGCTTCGCGCGTGGACAATCTGGGGATGTACGTACCGTGTGACGGTTGCGCTGACCTCATTGTATGTGATATACCTTGCCACGTTGCTTGGGTTTGCATTTTACATTTGGAAACATGATGGTACGTGATGCGCATGTTTGGATTGCAACGAAGCGGACTGATGGAGTTGTTGGTACAGCGTTTTCACCCGTGCACAGCATCTGCATTGTGGAAATTCATCGTAAAGTGCCATTAATCTTGAACTTTAGCTTGTGCTAATAATAGTGTTTGGGTGCTTGAAGCATATGCCGTCAGCATCGTGTCTTTTTTCATCTATTCACTGAGACTCATCTGACAGTGGTTCTATCTGTTTCAAAACAGTGGCTGTCATGCTTTGTAACGTACGTCCTCGTGGTCGCGAAAAGTATATCCAGTATTCACATACCACGTAGGTTCGTGATTGACAGCATCGTGATGATAACGGTCTGCCATAGCCTTCGCAAGTCCTTTATGGAGTCCCGAGGTACCTCTGCCTCTCAATTTATTCAGGCGCTCGTGCATAATGGTAAGTCAGTTGTGCCCGCTTCTGCTTCATGGCGCGACATTTACCAGGAGTTCGCACACCATGTCATTGCTATTCAGCCATCACACTTTACGTCGTAAGTCTTGCCAAGAACACACCAGAGACGATCTGATGCATATTACAGGTAACCGTGTTGAGCAACGGCTTCTCCATCATCTGCTTGTATGTTCTTGACCTCTGGGCCGTTCAGATCGCTCACGTGCAACAGGACTGTATTCCGTAAAGTAAGCCTCCCACTCACTTTTACGACTCAGCCTCGATGGTAATCACTACCTGCGACATGGAACAGGATATGAGGGCCTTTCTTCAGCTCGTGTATGTCACTACCTACCATCAGAGTTCCGTTGTGCCAACTGGCGCCTTTTCGCGCTCTTCAACAGACTTGCGAACCCGGTAGTCACCGTGACCGGCCAGCGACTCGTGCTTAACCTGCGCGGACTACGAGCACGACCATATACCTCGAGCTATCTCAGTGGCGTGGTAGACCGAGATCTTGCGGCCTGGATGACGAATGGTGGCGGCGCACCGATGGATCGTCGTGTGAGACGGCAAACCCTGCATAACGGTGTATGGTAGGACGATGCCAAGCCTTTTACGGGGGCCGGTTCATAGATGGGGTGGGACGCGGGGCGACGTTGGAACCCACTTAAGCAGTGGTAGATCATCTTATGGCACACTCGTAGGCCATGGTCGGCCAAAAGCTTCATGTACCAGCGTTACACCAGATCGCTCGTTAGGCGATAGACTTACCGGCGATCGGCGCACGTAGCGTAGTGGATCAAAATGTGTCTTGGTAGCCTCGTGAACGGCTTGCAACCAATGAGGACATGGGTGTTCGATATGGGCACAGGTCATGGAGCATAAAAAGGCAAAACCCAATAATGGTCCTGCAATAAGCAAAGACTATAACGAGTTAGGTGGGGAGAATGCAAGCGCCGAATGATCATTTATGAGGGACAAACTCAACACACCATCGCAGGCGCATCACATGTATCGTCAAAGACACGGGCGCATAACCAACTGGCAGTCCGCTGGGGGGGCTTGTCAAATCCTTGAAATAGCACACCATAGGCGCGAAACAACATCTACGTGTGGATGTACTAGAGCACAGATGAAGGCCACCTCGGAAAAAGAGGATGTCGTCGTATTCAAGTTGGGACAAGCACCATTGCCTGCTTCAAAGTCGACCTGATCATACCATCCGATCATGTACAGAACGACAGGAAAACTCGGTTTCACGAGCTGTATTCAGGTTCATCGGCCGGGTCTTGATGATAAGACCATCATGATGTATACAAGCCCGCGGAAGAAAGGCCCGTCTGCGTGGGACAAGATATGAGAGGACGTGCAACGCCAAGCGTTTCTGCACCGAGGACAACCAAGCAACTCCACGGACCCGGGACCTGTCGTGCGACCAGAAAAATAATGGACCGGCGCGTGGGGTATTCGAGCTCGAACACGTGGCACTACAGGAACGGACCCACGGGCGATGTATACGCGAGCGATTCGATGCCACCGCGAAGACGTCCGTCGTCAGGCGGTCTGTCAGACGAGAGGACGTTGCATTCGCGTTCTCCCAAGGGCGCGGGTTGGCACACGAAAGTCGGTGGGTGGATTTTGTGGATCTACGCACCAAAGAGCATGTACACCGTGGGAACAACGCCGCTGTCGTCTTTTAATAAGTTCCCTGACGTGAACGTTTGAACCTTGTCCTTGAATCGGCGGCATTATAAATGAGATGGTTGCTACCCACCCAATGACCGACCTAGAGTAAACACGGTGAGGGATAGGCAGCAGTCCCCTACTCAACGACCGAGGAGAATGTTCCCGGTGCAGGACAGTAGTATGCCAACAAAACCGTAGTAGGTACGCAGAAATCTCGTTGTTACGCGTTCACGCCTTGAACACGACGTCTGCGTTACAAGTATCGGCTTTGTCGGAACAAACTTTGTCTAGGGACCCATCTTTCACGCTTGATCAGGAAAGCGCACAGCGCCAAGAACACGTACGGGATCCGATGGGTCATCGCAGGTGGGAGCTCTCGTCGGTGTATGGTATCGTTGGCGTTCTCACTTTGGGGGCCTCGGTTTTCGAGCAACGTGGACTCAGTGGGGGTGCATGGGGGTTGGAGTTTGAAAATGTTCAGTAGGGAATCGTGACGTTTACTTGCCAGCAAGGCTCTAGACCGCGATTCGCGAGCGTCTGCGTTGGGGCGTAAATGATACGTCTTCTCGTAAGGTGATGGTGCTAATCGGTCGCCGGAGATCTCCCCTCTCTTGGAGCGGCCCGTCTCCCATAACCTCCTGGAAATGATGTGGGTCTACAGCAAGGCAGTTGAACGCTGGCCAAACCTTCAAGTTGGCAGGTGGTGAGCAGTTGTTGATAGAGGTTTGTGCACATGGGCGCTTGTGGTGCACTAGCCCGTGTCACTCCATCAAGGAGACCATGTTCGATGCGATATCCATTTTGCACGTCATGGGTCGTGGAGAAAAGTGTTAGGTTTGTCTATCATATCGTCCTCTCAGTTCCTTGAAATCAGAGCAGTCGTTCCTGAAATTTCTCGGCGTTGACAGTGTAGATCAAGCTGGGCCGATATGGCGATAACTCTCTGACTCAGTCGCTACAAATCTCTGCCGGGACGCAACAGCTTTGTAATGATATATTAGAATACCCAGCGGGATTTCGCATACATGCCGGTCGTAGCGCTTTCTAAT
>JBBPOC010000349.1:0-19102 GCA_038091235.1 Tylopilus rubrobrunneus | reverse complement strand
ATCTTGGCGATTCCACTTGACTTGAGTGCCTCCGGCTGAAATAAAGTTAGGAAAATCGGGGAAATGTTTGCCGAAATCCTTACAATTGAATGCACACAACCCTGGGTGATGTCAGCGGACGACTAGCATGCTGATGATATTACCTACCCATGACTGGCTTGCGTGGTTCCCGTAGGTCCCAAGACCACAACCACGAGTCAATCCCAACACTGGAGACCGTGTCCGGCTCAGATGTATGCCAGTTGATGTCCGTTATGGCGCGGTAGTGGGAATGCAGGATGTGTTCGATGGAACTCTTCCCCACTATCATGAGGTTCCATATCAGACTAGGTTTTGAGTAAGCAAGAGATACCGTGACCGGTTTGAGCAACTAGAACACACAGCTTTTCTGAGGAAGTGGAGACAATATACTCTGCTCGGGCTCGATGAGGATTCCATTGAACGTCTGCCACGTCCCAGGTGCCGCCTTGAGGCAGAAACCTGGGTATTTCGAGAGGTGCTTCGAGATCGATGATGAACAGCCCGCGACGGCTGACTCAAATGATAATGCAGTCATGAAAGAGGAACGACTCGCTTGAAACTCGTCAACTTACGCGGCGAGGACAATATCACGACTTGTAGGACTGATGCTCATCTGTGTCCGAATCCTGGTCAGAGATACTTGCGGCTCGGCAATGACATTACAGACACTAACATTGCCAACGGCGTCTCCCACGAGGTCTTTCATGTCGATTTGTAAACTCCTTCTGAAGTTACCTCCGTCGTCGGGAGAGGTGGATGGTTGGGACGTTTGGCTTGTTGATGCGGTGAAGTTGAGGGTCGGAACATCGCGGTAAGAAGCAACGACAGCAGATATATTGTCCTGTGGAAGATCGTAAAGCGGTGGGGCCCACGAAGGTCTGCGAGCGGAAAGTAGGCTGAGGCTTGATGGTATTGGCCCTTCACGGTCACGTTCTATCAAAGAATCATTGGCGATGCGAATGCGCGCGGAAGAAGGAGGCACGTTGGGCCGCGTCAGTGATTTTGACGAGGAGCGGGACATGACGTTGATGTACACAGCATAAAGCCTGACAGGGAATTATAGCACCCTGGGACTGGTCACTTTCCAATTTCCGAGTCCATACGCATACGGTTGATTCGTCTGTCACGCGTCACGCAGGCTTTGAGTGAGGTGCTGATTGACCATGTCAGGCATCACACATGCCGGTGAGCTTGACGAAACTGCTCCCTGTCACACATTGAAGCATGGTGTTCCATTGGCACATACAAGCCTGTGACAAGTCATCACAAAAATTGCAAATCTCATACATCACCATATGTCACAAATAGCCTGAGTAAAACCACCCTTCCAATCCCAGTCATCTTTGGAACAATTGGAAGGGCATTTAATCCAAATTTGGCGCCACAATCCTCCTTATTTTGGCTTCCAAAACTGTATTTAGACTTTTATGAAATTTAATCCTCCTTTTGAGTGCCTTCCAACCATACTGAGTTGCCTAGCCAGCTTCCAATTGTATTCCAATTGTATTGGAATTTGACCTGAAATTATCTCAAGCACTCGAGCAAAGAAGACACCAGATGACTGCAAGAGCAAGGAGGAGCAAGAAGGAAGGCATACCACCCCCTATGTATATTGTGCTGCTAACTTTTTTCAACCCAACTCTGTGAAAGTCTCAGACCTAGTCTGCCACAATGTCACAAGGCCAAAAAAAAAGTGCTGCTCACAGGCTGGGAGGAGAGGGAGATTAGTATCTTGTTGTCCATCAATCTGCAGGTGGTCCTTGAGGAGGCTCAGCATGCTGAACTAATAATATTGACAATTGCTCATTTCCATGCTGGCCATTATTTGTTTCCCATGTCCTTGCAAAGCAAATTAACTTTGATTTCACTATCTACTATTGTGGTAATGATATTATTTCCACATTTGGTGGAAATTCAGAATAACAGCACTTTGTTTTGAGTGCAATTATTTATTCTAATAAGTTGTCTATCATGTCCATGGGATCACATACACTTATCCTCTTGACCACCAAGATTGTCTTTTTCACATCTGTCATGAGCTTGCTCACATTCATCAAGCAGAGCATGGACTTTAAGAGCATCTCTCAGTGAATTCAGGCAGATATTGGATGTTGATATGGTATTTACATAGAGGGACTCTTGTATGCATTGTCTTGCTGAGGCTCCATCCAAGGTATCCTAGGTATTGTGGGAGCTGCTTATTGAAGTCATGTATCACTAATGACTCACATATGCCAATGACCATGCTTACATGTTGGATGTTGTGGTGCTGAACTTACCATTGAGAGCCTGCTGATTGTATGTGAAATGGAACACATGTGGGTGAGACAACTTGGGGAGCCAATGGCAGCAAAAGCCCTGGACAAAACACTGGAATACTGTCAAGTGTGCACCTATCATTATATCTTGACTTCTTTCTGAATCTGTACATAACCACAAAGCAGTGTAAACAAAATATTTAAGGTTCTGAACTGTTTTTTGCACAAACTATCATTCTGGGCCATGTCACCACCACCACCCTAGTGCACTTTCAGTGCAGCTGAAGTTATGTTATGTTCCTGGGCAACTGTTGTTACAATATGGGTAATTGTGGGCAATTGTTTCTTTTCTTGACCATTTGTCATTGGACTTCATTCCTTAACCTGTGATAGGTTCCAGAGTCATAGTACTAATATTCATCACCAACATCATTGGCTCTTCAGATCATCTGATGTTTATCTCTGACATCACTGGACTAGACCATGACATCATTGCTTACTTGACCAGCCCTTATGCTTATCACTTACATGTTAATGATGCCATTGTTCTATTATGTTCTTCCTCATTCTATGCTTATGTGTTGTCTTCATCATCACTTCCTTTCTTAGTATTATTCCTTTATTTAGACTTGGTCCATGCACATCTACCTTACATATAGGTAGACCTCCGCTGTATTAGCATTCCCCATTCTAGATCTATGCAATTCACTGTTGCTTAGGCTTAGTCTCATCCAAGGCTTGCTCCCCACAAGTCCTTGAGTAGTTGTTCATGCCTATTATTGAGTGGCACTCTCTTTGTCTGCTAAGTCTAGTCGACATAGCATAACAACTGTAGGGACAAACACACAGAAGTTTGTGTGAATAAGAGGACAACTGTGAGATATTGTCTGGTGGCCCTTCATCCTCATGTTAATGGAGAATGCAAGATGATATCCTTAGTCACATGAAAGTTCAGTATTTAAAGTCCAGTCCAGCCTGGTCTTTTTGTTTTTTTTTGGAAGGACTGGACCAAAACCAGTTTGGACCAGTCCTAGAGGCTTGTACTAGTGAGGCAAAATGTAATATGGATTGCCAGCTACTGATTGACCCAACATTCATGCAAATTGGCTGAGAGCTGGCCAAGATATCACACTTATAGAAATGCATGTCATAAGCTAATATCTATTACAAGAGTAAAAAGTGGTATGAATAATGACTGATGTAGACCTGTACTAGAGGCTTAGCATTGGTGAGGTGTGTTGTAGTACATACTATGGCCTACGAGTGGATTCAACATTTGAGTAATCCAACTAAGAAATGGATATGTCAGTTTTACAAAAACATATTACATATCTACTCAAAAATGTAAAATGGCATGAAAAGATTCCAAAAAATACAGAGAAAACAGGGGAAGCTATCCTAATATGGTGGTGTGGCTGTACACTTCAGGGGTGGTCTGGACTGCAGTCCTGGTGTAAGAAAGATAAAAAGTATGGGAGGTAACAGAACACACTCCTGTATATTCATTGTGAGGAGAGGATTTAGCTTATGTGCTGCCCTCTTGCTAGGTTGCATGTTCTGGATTTAGGAGAAGAGGGTCAGAGGTCAGAGAGTTAGAGATAGTTGATAATCAGGAGGATAGTAAATGTTGATAATGAAGCTAAAGCTAAGTACATGAAGTCTATAGTTTATATACTATGGAGTTGGCATAGGATTAATGGAGTTCATTGCATTAGTAAGATGATTGGTAATGCAGAATGGAGATGAGTAAAATGAAAGCAAAGAGAAAGACATAGCTGGAGCTGTGTGAGAAGTGAGACACAGGTTTGGAAATAACTATGAAGTGGAGCTAGTACAAATGGGGATTGAAGTAAAACATAAGTAAGACAGAAAGATATAAAAGCTTGAGAGTAATGTAATGGATGTTTGGAGGTCAAAAGTGAACTTATAAGTGAGAATACATTAGAGTTCATTGTGAAAGAACTGGGGATGGTTCCAGAGGTTAGAGTTGGAATGGTACATGACAGAGCATACCATCAAGTGCTCACTTCACAGACCATCTGAACCTCATTTCATGTCACAGAGGTATGGCCATTCAACTTGTCTATTATCACTGCAGACAAGATGGCACCAAGCCTGGAAATGTCAGCAGTGGGGCATCTGCTCATTCCACAATCTAGTCCTATCCCAGCTCTAGTTGAGGTCATCTGTTAGTAGCAATATGGTGAATTTTTTCAATCTGATATTGGTGACATGTTGCCATACTTGCGATGGCTGCATTGTATTGCCAGGGGAGTTAGCAATGCCCTCACATCAACATTAGCTTCATTTCTTATTCAACAAGCACCACTCACTACAGATAATCAGCTTCCACAATTCAATCCCATTCATTTTGTTGAAATCACAGTAGTGTTATGATCTATGGAAACCATGTTACATTTTTTTCTCTTTTATTTTCTTGACTAGTGATTGGTCATCATGTCATATGATTTTCTCCTCTGTTTTCATTCATTATCCTGATCATACAACTTCTTCTATTTTTCATTGTTTGTCTTTTATCTTCCTTTCTTAACTTGGTCTGTGTGCCATCCCTATGCCTATCTAAACCCTCTCATTATCTTGTATTATCTCTAAGCTAGTTTTTGCAAAATCATATGCTAGCCTCATCTCTTGAAACCTTCTTGAAAAGGCTCTCCAGCCTTCTTAACTTCTACAAGACCTTGTCTTGCTTCTGAGGACTCAGAGACACTTCTACCCTTCAGAAACCTCTGTTAAGGGAAGACACTTTGAATCTTTGAATCTTCAATGATGTTCTTTGTTGAAAAGCTAGCTCTTGCTTTATGACCACCTTGGGTGATCATAACAAGTAGGATACTGATCATATTGTAGGTCATTCCTTAATTAAAGTGTTGTATGATCTAAGCTTATGACTAAGCATGGTCTAGACCCTTATCTCTGTGATGACATGATGGTGATGACTCATAGATAACATGATTAGTCAGCACATGCTATGCATGACATTATTGATGATTAATTCATCTTCATGGAACATTATAGAACATTCCATGGACCTGCACTATAGTAGAAGTATACAATACATACAAACAATCTCTGTAGTATATAAGAGGAGCTTTCACCCTTTGCACAATCCAAGTGCTCTTGACTCCTCTCAAGTTGGATTACTTCTAGGGTTATACAAACTCTAACTCCAGCCTAATCAGCTCTACTATCTCTTCTACCTTTGGTACTACCTGAAGTGAGTATTCCTATTTCATCTGCACTGTTGCTGTTGGTCTAATTGAGATCTCCATACTTGATACATTTCTCACCCTCCAAGTCACTGAAGTGAAAGCATGCACTTTTGGATCAGAAACCAGCAAATAACACAGAAAAGGCTTACCAGGATGAATTGTGCAAATTGTGCCATCAGGAGGATCAACTATTAGAAGAATTAACTAAAGATGGCAGCAATTGGTATGCAGGCAGTGGAGATCCTAAATGGGATATACTGCAATTGACTATATGGTCAGTTGGCAGCACAAGTGGAAAAGGAGTAGGATGTGAAAAAAAAAGGAGAAATTGATGGGAGACAGTTTACCCAAATATTTGACTGGTAACAAGTTTTAACATAGCAAGGCAAGGACAGCATGGAAAGATGTGGAAAAAAATCAACTTGAGAGGAATAGGGCTTGGCAATAGGAATACAAGGTGGAGATGATGGCCTGGAACATAGAATGCAACTTGGCAAAGCAAGAACATTGACATGCTCAGTGGAAATGCCCTGTTTTGACAGGGATTGAGTTGGGACTGAGGAACTTTAAGGAAGACTGGACAAAACAAAATGCCAATAGTGGGAATATGGACAAGAATGGCAAGGACATGAATGTTACTTCTGCTAGTGATGGCAGCTTACATAAAGATGATGGTGGGAGTGGCATCAAAGATTGATACTGTAGGAATCAGCTAGATAGGGATCAAACATAATTGATACATAGATATACATTTTTGGTCTGTTGCAATGGTGGTACAGGTATGATAAATGCTCAAACACTTCATGTGCAACCAAGGGCACACAACACTCCAAATGAAGTCCATATTTTTTTTAAATAACTATTTACTTGTATGCCTGGCTTCCTGCAAACCTCTGATCTGAAATATTCATGATTGTTGTTGCATGTAAGGCAATACAAATTTTGTGTCACAAATGGAGCCTCCTACAGCCATAGGAAATTTTGTCACATATGGCAAGCCAAGAAGCAATCCAGGGATTGAGTCTGCCTGAGTGTTGACCACTGGAAAAATCCTACCCAGGGATAGCAAAGGATTTCATTGTCTCTAGTCCATGTCCCACATATGTTCTGTTGTTAATGAAGAAGCTGACACCACCATTGGCACATGACAACACAACAATGTATGATGCACCCTCTAGTTACCCTTTCATCACCACTACTGCCACCACCACCTCCTTTATCTCACAACAATGCTAATGGGATCAATAGTACCATGATGCTTATCATGCCTTTTCTTTTTTCCTCTTCAACTTCCCTTTCATCACCACTTTCATCCATCCTGTGACAATAAAATGGATGAAAAATGATGTGATGTTCATGATGAGTGTGTAGTTGTCACTGGCATATCCTTACCCTCATCCTCATCCCAGGCCACCCTTAGTATGCCACCACCACCACCTTGTGACAACACCACCTCACAACAATAATCAACACCACAAATGTCTACTCCAATGGTGAATCAGAATGTTTTGTGGCAAAGCTTATTAAAAAGGTATTTTCTGATGCTGCGAATTGTTTCTGAGGTCCTCTTATCTATTGCCCCCACAGTAGTATCAGATTCCCCACCATCAAATCATGATTGCATCAAATATTTCAGTCTGGTCACTGATGATCCAGGTATTCACACAAGTGTTGTTTTAGGCCTTGACAAATTGCTGCAGTATATCAATCAAAAAGAGTTGTCCTGCACAGCTATGTTCAATACTGTTGATGCATCCCTTGTGTGCTTGGAGACCCTTTATCCACTGGTACACCTTTGAGGTTCCTGCTGGAGAAACTATAAAAGCCCTCTACAAAACTGTAGAGTGATAAAGTATGCTTCATTGGTGCAAGCTCATTGTGGTGCTGGCAATTTGCACTATGCAATCAGTTTATTTTATCCTACGAATATCCAGCTACTAGTTTGCCTGTGATTGCTGTACCCTTTGTGCTGCCCTATGTCTCATGCTTGTTCCCATAAATTTCCTAGGCTTTTGGCACTTGTGCTTGAATTAGCTAATGCAGTATGAGAAATGGATCAATTGGTCAATTGTCTCAGCACTGGAAAGCATTGTAACTGGGTCAGTATATTCAATACAAAAATTATGTTCTAATGATTGTCCTGGTCCTAAATTGCCATATGCATCATGTTGACCAGAGCAAAGTGTCTTGAATGCAGATGCTGACATTTTTATGGCATAATAATCATATTATTGTAATTAGTCATTTGTACAGACCAGAATAATACTCAAAATATAGGTGTTTGACATACTGGTACTGACTTGATAAGGTTACAAAATGTCTGCCAAAGATTATATATAGCATTGCCATGTTTTTGTCTGAAAGTTGGTTAATATGGCTTTTGGTATCTTTCTTGTGTTAGGTTATCATTGTCTCCTCTCATTACATATTGATTATAATGACAGATAAGCCCTTATCAGATTATATCAATATTATCACAGCTGAGCTAATCTATCAGCCTGAGGTCATATCAGCCATTTTTCTAATGGCAAACAGGATAAATATCACCCAGTCCAAAACCTTTCCTTTCCTATTGCTGCTTCTCCTGTCCCCTCCATAAACTCACTCATGGATCCTGACCACTTCCCTTTCCATTATAGTACTTTCCTTATGGTAGCTCTAGTACTTTCATCCCTTCCTCCTGGTTTCCAAGGAGTAGTCCAAAATGTAGCTGAAGCATATCACATTATCCCACTTGCACTCATAGTGTGCCTTTCTGACTTTAAGTTTGCAAATCAATACTTTTACATGCTTTAGCTTTGCTCTGTCAGGAAGCATATATGAGAGTGTTGGCAATGCAGGTGTAGACATTATGTTTTTTATTGACCTGGGCACCATCCTTAAATGGGTTGATTTTGCTCTGCTGGCAGTTTGGTAACCAGGGGTGGCCAGATGTGATTTACAGGTTTCACCCTTCCTAATGACCAAATTGAAGAATTTGATGGGGATCACACCTTTCCTCTCAGAGACCCTTCAGCCTCCTCCCTTGATCCCTTAGCAACCTTTGATACTACTACAATATTACTGACATTGATAACATTTCCAATAACCTTGGAATACTCTGGGAAATATCTGAGGACAAGAGGCTCCTTGGCAAGCTATGTATCTCATGCCTCATTGATTTTTCCTAAGGGCTGCCCAATCTAATTAACCTCAAGGCCATGCTTCCCACCTTCAGCTACAAATCTTTTCTTTCATGAACCCCTTTTTACAGCACCCAGGACCACTGGTGGCTTGTTTACCTCACACAATCCTCTCCTTCTGCACCCATTTCATTCTTCCGGCCTATCCACACCCTTAATGCCTTCTTGAATGCAAACTTGTCCATCAGCATTGGCATCTTCTTCAATGGTTACTAGCATGCCTGGACTCTGTCCTGATTGACACAATAGAGGCTGTAACATTAGCTGGGCTAAAAGTGTCAGCCATGCCATTCTCAACTCCAGTGCAACTAATCTTCATTTCAAGCTATTCAGAGACAATCAAGATGTGATTGAAGCCTGACACAAGGGCCACAGCCACAACTAGACCCACCAATAATGTTTTCAAACATATCTTTGCTTGCCTGAAAAATGCCTATTGCTCTGCTCACCTTTGCTACACCAACAATCTAGCCAATCCCCTTTCATGTGGTATATATCCCTACACACATTACCTCATTGCCTTTTTCTTCCTCTTTCCTAAGCTTCACCCTACCTTATTGATGCTGCCAACCTGGTGTTTTCAGGTGGTGCAAAGGGCATAAAACCCTGCCCCATCCACACCCAATCAGCTAATATCTCAGGTAGGCCATTTCCCCTCATATATCTGGCACCCCTCCTTATGCTGCCCCACTTCACCCAGCTCTAGCCCTGCCTCTTGCTGCAAGATGGAGGAGAAAGAGCAATGTAAAACACAAAAAGGGTATGGAATGCAAGATGTACTTGTTCCAGGGGCTTCATATAGGATGTGTAGGTGAGAAGGAATAGCTTCAACCTATTGGTAACACAAGCAAGAGAGTCCAGAGGATAGTCTGGAACCATGGGAAACACAGATTTAGAGGTTCAGAATGTCAGAAGCATAAGAGAGACAGAAATGGAAGAAAAAAGTTGAATAGTGTATGAGCTGATAATTAACTTGAGGACAACTTAGCAATCATCCTGCACATGGGTAGAAGACCTTCAGACTGCAAGAAGATGTTTTATTGTCCTAAGACAAAGCCTGTTAAGCCCACCCTTGGCAGCACTTTTTCATGCCTCGAAAGGTCTTTCAGACCTATTTCCGAGTCCCCCTACAAGGAAAACTGGTCTGAGAGACCAACCTACCGGTTGGCAACTCCACATTTGCCCAAAAGCGGTGTGGTGTTGTGTCGTAGATGACCTCTCATGTCACCTGGAGCCTCTGAGGTGGCACCACAAGCCCTTTCGCAAAGTTATGTGTTTATGTAAGTTGGGCTGTGATGCTAACTGCTTTGTCAGCCGCATCAAGACTTTCCCAAGATTTTCTTGTCTGAGTCATTGACTTCGGAGTAGTGGTTGTGGCTCGATCTCTCCGTTCTCTCCGGGTGGTATGTTTTCTTGCAGTTTCTTTTTTTGAAGATTTTCACGACGATGACAGAGCCAACACTGCTCTTTACATACTAGCACACCTATTGTCTACCTCACAACCACGCAACAGCATCGGCTTGCCCTCTCCCTCATTCCCACCCACCACCTCACAATGACGACACCAATGACATGACAACGCAATGATGAGATCATGCCCTTGCCTACCCCTCATTCACCTCGAAATTACGATGGCAGCCCTGGCCCTGGCCCTCTCCCTCTCCCAACCCACAAGGCGATGATGTGATGTGCACATCTCACCCTTGGCCTTACCAACAACACGATGGCGTGACCCCACTCCTGGCCCTTGTTTGGCTCCCATTCCCTCCCATTTGCCTACAAACACGAATGCCCTTGCCTTTCCCTTGCCGTTCCCTCAGCCTCACCTCAGCCTCATTCTCACCTGCGAACATGGACGGGAGATGTGTCGACGTGATGGCACAATGGCATGACGACGAACGACTACGATGCCAACAACAGCACCGACGACGCGTCATTGTCGATGCTGCCCTCGCCATCGCCATCGTGTTCGCCCTAAGATGGATGACAGAAGCGACGATGCGATGCACACTGGCATGATGTGTGCATCGTGCCATCGCTTCTATTGCCCTCCCTCCCTGCTCACACCCACGGGTAAAGGAAAGCCTTTCTGGATGCAACACCTGTCCTCACCATCTCTGTCTTGGGCGGTGGCAGTCTGCCTTCACCGACAGCACCCACCACCCAAATAACCACGTCTGACACTGCCATTCTCGTTGCCCCCGATGGCCAGCTCGTCGTCGCCATCGTTGAATGTTGCGGGTGGTGCGAGTCTGGGCGGGACCCCACAGATGATTTCAGTGGCAGCGTTTTGGAGGCAGCAGGCGCGATCGCTGAGTGCGGTGGATGTGGGACCTGCGGATACGAGTCTGTTGACGCTGCGGAAGCCATCTGGGTCGCCTTTGCCGCCACCTCCACCTGTTCCCAAGGATGTGCCCAAGCCCAAGTTGTTGGTTGTGAACCCAGACCCGCGGTTGTTGGACGAGGCAGAGGGGGAGGCGTTTGATTATATCAAGGCATATGGTGGGGAGAGTGCGGGTGCGGGGTATGGTGCAGGAAGGTATGTGAGTGATTTAGAGAGACATTGATTTCTTTGCTTCAAGTTGAATTTATGTATCAACTGATTATGGTCACAGACATGTGGACTCGGATGCTCTGCTCCGAACACTCAGGTTTGGATAATGTATATAGTACCTTTTGTTTATTGCTCTACTAATGATCGTGCTTATGTGTATGGACCCAGTGGTAATTGATGATGCTTGTGCACAATACTGAGTCAGGGTCTGCAACTGACCTGGAGCTGAAGTCAAATTTGTTTAGTGGACAATCATTCCGGATTTGTTTCTGAGACTGAGCAACCGCGTACTAACCAGCAGCATCGGCGATGTCAATGACAAAAATCCATAATGCGGCACAGAGCGAGTTGAAACTTCAATGAAATCTGCTGATTTAGTCTAACAAGAGCAGCGAGCAGGTTATGAAGACATTGTATATCAACTGGCATTATCAAGGGAGCGTACAGCAATATGTGACATACATAGCCTTACAAGCTGCATCATTGTTTCAAGTTGGTCCAACCACTATAAAGGCCAACTTATGCCCACATATCATATGCACCTTGGACCCAAACCGTGACCCTGTTGAAACAGACCTGCTACTAGTAATTTCACATGGGTTCCCATGACGGTAGGGAGAAACGGCCGTCACAGTACAGCCTCTGGATGCTCCCGTTTCGTGACATCCTGGTTGACTGACACTTTTAGACACACTTCAAGTTGGAGTAACGATCTTGGCGATGCTCACTGTTGTAATGCTCGAGTTGATTATGGGCACCATTGTCGATATGCTGCATCAAGGTGGGGGTCAACCTCAACAGCCTGAGTGGATCAAAGATGATGACTTACCTGGTCGTGGATCCACCTCCCCAGCAACCAGCCCACGCGACATAGCCTTGATGCCAGTGTGGTCGCAGGGGCTAATAACGTTGCGCCCAGGCTGTTGTCATTGTTCCATGCGACGTGGTGGATGCCAATCTCGGGTGGCCATACACCTGTGTTGGTCATGGTGCGGCACCCCTTGGGCTCACTGTCTTCATTTTGTTTGTTTTTTATGCTGCCTGCCTTTTTCCTGCATCTCCTGCAGGGTTTGAGTTAGTGTGGGTGACACCACAAGATAGCATGGACCAACCTGAGGGAGAAAGTGTTTGAGCATGTGGTACTTGCCAGTTTTGCGGCTGTAATCAACTTGGTAAATCTTGTGAAAGGAACGGATGCTTGTCAGAGCTTGCAGTGTTGGACATGGAACTGCATGCAACACATGACTGTGCAATTTGAGTGTGTTGGTGGTCATACACACCCCATTGGCCGATCCAATGACGAGCTGCAGATGGTAATCCGACGCGTTCAGGCTCTACGGTGACCTGTTAGATGTATCTCAAGGGTAAAATTGCCCGCACCCAAACCGGCTCATCTGGTTCCATCAGGATAAGACCACAACTCAACATGCTTGGCGACACGGAGTACGGTTGTGCCGTGGGACAGCCCGGAACGGCACCTGCGCCGCGCGGAGCGCCTCGAGCACCGTGGACCATGGGAGGTGCGTTGGGTGCAGGATGTGGTACACCGGGCATCCGGCTGGTGTGGGCTGCGCGACGAGCTCGACGATGCTCTTGGTCCATGGGGAGCCACGACATGCGCTCGTCAAGCTGTGGGAGGATGCCGATCATGTCTGCGCACTGCTTGAGTGAGATGACACGTTGGAAAAAGATGAGGGAGGGCTGACCTTGAATACGAGCGAGACCCCTTCGGATTCACTCCAGATCCCATTGGTCATATCGCCAACCATCTGACCGATGCCTGTACTAGTAAAACAGATAACCCATGAGACGATGTCATGCTCGTACTAGAGCTGGTACATACGTAGAACCGCCGTGTGCATCAGCGTTGTTTGTGCTGCAATCTGGCACAACTTCTCCGTCACCCACTTGGATTGTGTGCTGGAAACAATAGCATGAGGATAAGCAATGCGCCCAGAATACAATCCAACAACATACTATCCCATTTCCTGTGCGACCGCTGGATTGTCTGTCACCGCCTTGGGCACCAATCCAGGCCCGGTCCAATTCACTACCTCACTGATGGACAAGGCAAAAAAGAACTTGGCAGGCTGAGGACGCGGTGAGGCAAGGGCGAGATGCATCAAATTGACTGCACCGCGGACGTGCGCTTCGAAACTAGGGCCAGGGTGAGTCAGCAAGCCTTATGTTCGAAACGTGGATGTACTAGTATGCGCACATATACATACCTGGAGATACCCAAGTTGAAATTGACTGCCCAGGCATTCTGCAATAATGAAGTCAAGTGAGCACGGTGACAAAGGAAACAACGTAACACATACATGTATGATCACCATCGCATGGCATGCAACCTCGTGATAGTGGGCTTCATTGAGACCCCAGGCCAGTCGGATCACAGGCAGGTCCACCGCAAGCGCCATGATACACTGGCTTGCGCTTGCAAACCACGTCAGCAGCTTGTGCGACTTCATTGACACCGTGAGTCGACCCATCGCATCGACGTCGTCTTTGGCACAACAGAGACAGTGCACGGTGTCGACATCTGGATCGGTGAGGAGTTCATCAAGAATATACGAGCCAAGGGATCCCGTCACACCCGTCAACACGACCTGATGGGGAGAAAAATATCAGTGACTGTCCATGTCAACATTGAGAAAATGCATCGTCACAGTACATACCACCTTTCCAGAGGCTCGCGTATTATTGTCATTTGCCTTGTTGTGCACATTGGGTGGGTATGTAAAATGGCTGTACTTGTTGACAAGTGCTAGCATGAGCGCTTGTTGTGCACATTGGGTGGGTATGTAAAATGGCTGTACTTCAAGTTGTTGACAAGTGCTAGCATGAGCGCTTGCAGGCTAGTTTGCAAGGTGTCAGCGTCTTTCCCCAAAGAGAGTAACACGATGAGTTTTGCCAGCCTGCCAAGAATGAATAAGGAGCAGCCAACAAGATGACATGTAAGTCTATGCACTTGGTGATGGAGGGATTTTCAAAGACGGCGTCATGGTTGATAGACAACCTCTTGCCAGAGCGGGGGGTGAGCTCGATCGGGATGGGGTTGGTCCGAGTCTTTTCACCATTGACCTGTTCCGGTTGGAGCTGAGGATTGGAGGGAGATAAGATGAGGGAAGCATACCATCACCAGCATATCATCTATCCGTCCTATATACTTGTAGGCATCAGGTATAGTGGGACGTTTGATAAAGAGATCTTTGCTAGCATAAGACCCATCTGGCTGGTTAGACATCACCTACTAGACCCTCAGTAGGCAGAACGAGCACATATATAGGGCTTGCCTTGGTGGCCCATCCATCTAGGACATAGAGTTCATAGGTGTCCCTGCCACGAGGTTCAAAGCACAGATATTTGTGTACACCAGTGTGGATGTAAGGACCTTTTGCCCCCACCCAGTTCCATGCCTTGTTGGCATCGAAATCATGGAAAGAAGTCATGAGTTGACCCATCTCAGCTGAAAGATACCCCGTAAGACCCCAAGCAGAGAAGTGCAAAAAGAAACAACACACTCAGCCCATAATGACCTACCAAAGGGACACCTTTGGAGACGAGAAAGTCGCCCAACTCCTCTGGAGCAAGTTCGAGTGGCCATGACCCTGAGAGAGGAGCACAAACTCAGTGCGGCAGGCAGTGTAAAAAATGAGCCAGACACACGTGGTACAAGGGCAATGTTGTGAGAGCACAGAGGCCAAAGTTCATCTTGAGCACAGTCTTGTTAGTCGCGATGATGGGCTTTGGGTAGCCGGTAGAACCGCCGGAGTGAATGACAGTGACTGGCATGAGGAACTCGACATCAGGGGTCAGAAGCAAGTCCCAGTGGGTCTTCTCTGGGTGAATAGTGCATGCATCGGGACCAAATATGTTGGAAGGTGGCTGGTGGATGACCGACAGGGAGGATGGGTCAGCGAGGTGGGCAAGAGCAGAAAGGGAAAGGGTGAGGGCGGTGGTGAGGGCAAGGGCAAGGGCATGTCATTGTGTCGGATGTCATTGTCCCTGCGTTGTGAGGTGAGGGATTGGGTGCATCGTTGTTGTCGTTGCATTGTGAGGAGAGGGTGTGTCATCGTCGTCGCTTTGCAAGGTGAGGGTGAGGGGTTGAGGAATATTAATTGCGGACTGCCCGGTCTGCTAGGAACTAATTGCCCACCTATAGTTTGCCACCTTCATTTACTCAAGTTCACAAGGGTGCTATACAGTATTACATAATATTTTTACACGGGTCCTGTGGCAGAGAGCAGAATGATTTTGTCCGTGAAAACCTCCCCCACTTCGTGGGAGTTGGGGACCTACTTCACTAACAATCCAAGATGGCTGGGTGGGTGGGTTGGCAAGGCCTTAGTGAATGTGAGTTGTGTGACCGAGAAGTTTGTAATCAACGCTTGTGACTAACAACAGTACTGTACAAGCAGTGCTCAGGCTTCCCCTGTCTCTGATGGATATACTCGCCCAAGTTGTCCATTGGAGTCTTTGGTGAAGAAATCTAAATTGAAAGTATCGCAACCGTATTGTATCCACTTCCAAAGGCATATCAGATGCTAAGTGTAAGGCTATTATCAGCTGTGGCAAGGTGATGAGCTGGTTTACTCACGAAATAAAGGTCGATCTTTCAATCTTCTACATCCTGCCACTGTTTGGCGTTCAATGGGACACTGAATGACAAATGAGGGAAGAGCATTTCCCTCACTGGCCATCTCTCGTCAAAACGTTCGACCATCACGACAAAGTACCATTGGCGTGCCTCATGGGAGGCAAAGTCCCAGCTTCTATGGGCATAGAAATGCTCCACAGCCCAAGAGACATGCTGAGCATGGAGAGGGTAGCCCCTTCTGTGACAACCAGCACTGAATAATGTAACATCAGAGCCCCTGTCTGCAGGGCTGGCAGGTCGGTCTGACTCTGAGTCGCTTGTCATCATGTTTGCCGAGTCTGAGTCCGAGTGGCTGGTGGGCCTGGCTGTTAAGTCAGCATGGGCAAGCCCTTGCCAGAGGGAGATGGGCGACATACATGGTGGATGCAAGTCGGGAACTGTTGGGTAAAGGGAGCTGAGTGATAAAATTGCTGGCATCGATTTAAAGGATTCACTCGCTCGCCATTGATTCAGCCTCAGATGCAGCTTGGATGTGCTGAAGAGAGTGGCGAAGACTGTGATCCAGCTTGAAATCAATTAATGCAATTCAGAAGTGGACCTTACCACCTCTGTCAGACTTTTTGCACCCTCCGCGGTCACATCTGGCCCATCAAATGACTATGTACTAGTAGCATATGACAAGATACAGCATGAGACAAGATACAATGAAAACGATACCAAGTATTCGAAGGTTCAATCAGTTCAACATTCAATCCGCTCTCGCAGGCGGAGGGTTCCTCTTCGAGCCAGAGACATCCTGACAAGCTTGATAACCACTAGCATCTAACTTGAAAGGACTTGGGTAAGGCCTGGGTGGCAAACACTCCCTTGTCCCCCTGCTGGACCTCCAGCATGAAGGCCGCCATAAGGGCCACGAGGGTCACCCCAGCAGAGATATTCCATGCCTGGCTGAGGTGGAAACATTGCCATGTCAACCCCTGGGTAAAAGTATGGCATGGGTGGCCGAAACACTGCAGGGGGAGGATAGCCAACGAACATGTCCTCCCATGCGAATGCTGGCTTGGGAGGAAGAGGTGGTGGGGCAGGCAGCAGCTGAGAAGGGGGAGCAAGGGGGGCAACACATGACGGATGAAGTGAGGGAGGTGCTGGTGTACTAGTAGATGGGAGCTGAGAAGGGATAGCAGGGGGGGGACGCATGACGGAGGGAGTGAGGGAGGTGCTGGTGTACTAGTAGATGGCAGCTGAGGAGGGATACTAGTAGCAGGGGGGGCAATGCATGACGGAGGGAGTGAGGGAGGCACTGGCACTGACATTGGCTGTGGGAAGGTACTGCCAGTGGGAAATGTAGACTCAGACGGTGGAAGATTAGAAGGGGTCCGGATTGAGATATGTGCTGAGTCGTCCAACTCGGATACGTGAGCAGAGACATTGGTGATGCTCGCTGCACGCACAGGAGCAGAGTGTCTGGGAGAAGGCAACCCAGGTTCTGAAGCACTGGCAACATGTCCTAGTGGGACTTTTGGAGATCCAAATACGATGGGACATTTTGAGCCGGATGAGCTCGTGCCAACAACTTTTGATAACGCGAAAACATTCGAAGTGGATGTGTCGGCATCAAGTATACCTACAGAATAAATTAGATTCGACAAAGACTAGAATACGAAGACCGGAGGAAGCTTACCATCCGAAGCGACAGAGCCATATCGTAGCGGAAGGGCAGGCCGGGCCATAAGCGAGTCGGGATTCTCAGTCTCAGAGTCGGAGTCGGATGGGGCCAAGTCAGTGATGCAGCCCTTTCCCTTTGTGGTGGCCTGGACATGATCTGGCTGTGTGGGGCCAAAAGCGCGCTTTTTGGCAATGTGGAGGTCTGATGCTGGATCAAGGTTCACCTTCCACTTTCAGCTCCCATCAGAATCAGCAGTGACAAGCTTTGATGGTCCCTCAATCTTGAAATCATCACTCAAGTATTCGGTGGACATAGCCTGCTTCGATGGTTGGCCAGATTTAGTCTTCATGGGTTTGGTGGGACAGATTTGGATGCCAGGGGAAGATCCGTCACTGATCAGCGTGATTGGATCCTCAGGGGTGCCCTTAGCGACGGCTTTCCATTTAATGCGCATTGCAGCGGCACCGAGGAGAAGGCGAGGGGGACCATGATAATCAATGTTACCGTGAAGATACATTTGGGGTGCATTCCAAGTCAGGAGCTCGCTACCCACAGGAGGCGCTGCACCGATGATGATGGGAGCGAGGGAGTCATTGAGAGCATCTGATATGAGGGCTAAGGATCAGACTGATACAAGTACATAAGAGGGAGGCTTACTTCGTGTATCTTTACCACCGACTTTAGTAATTTTGATGTCACCGTCGACAAGTGCCCAGTGGAGCTTGCGGCGCTCACCCTTACTGAGATCCGTGATCCCCTTAGTCCGGGCACTCGAGTTGCACAATTGCCCTGGCATCGATACTTTGTGTGGCCAGCCCTCTAAGACCATACCTTGACCGGCGAGAATTCCTCGGAGCATCGTCCAAGGGAACGATCCACTTTTGAATTTGGTACTAGTAGTATCACCTCCAGCTGAGTCTGTACTTAAAGTCAGTTTTAATGAAGACGTCAAAGGGTATATTAGTGTTTACCGAAGAGTCGTGCAAAGGCATCCTTGATACTGGTAGATGATAAAATCGCTAGATCTTTGTTGGTATCAGATGAATCCGCCGGCCCTGATTGCACAATTGCATGCAGGGCAGAAGAATCGGGAATAGGAGTGACATGAGGCGGTGTGAGTTTGTTGTCGTCTTTGGGCAACTCGGCATGGTCAGCATCTTCCGAGGCCTCTTTCACGATCTCAAGTGATATGTTGTTACTATAGATTTGTTAGAGGATCGTATTGCCCATGGGAATTCTACTTACTATATGTGTGTTAAGAACGTGCGGAGGGGGTGTAGTTCCGAGGCTTAACTCCGGAACTCCGGAGTTGCGGGCGGATGGGACTTGGCTTCACCGTATGTGGTGCGCCCTTGCCAGAGTCTGGTCCCGGATTTCGGATGGGTCGGAGGTTCGGAGGGGTGCGAGACCTAAGTCCGGAATGGTACTTAGTCTGCGAAGAATAGAGGAAGTCGTCGAGACTTCTCGGAGATGAGGAGAGGATAGGAACTGAGTCTTATTCGATATTCGAACTAAAGTACATCTCGGAGTACGTAGGGTTTATATACGTCGGAGCGGAACAGCATTAGTAACGGAGTGCTACGGATGAGTA
>JBBPOC010000348.1:0-19154 GCA_038091235.1 Tylopilus rubrobrunneus | reverse complement strand
TGACAGTTCTTTCACCAGGTTCCTTACAAGGCGACAAAGGCATTCCCCATCACTCCCGATTACACGGTGCCTATCAACAGCATGGTGATCCCTTCCTTTTACAACTCCTTGCACGATCCCGGAGTGTATCCCGATCATGACAATTTGATCCCTGAACGATGGCTCGATCCCAGTAACCCTGCCAATACCAACCCTCAAAACTACCTCGTGTTCGGCAGCGGTCCCCACAAGTGCATCGGTATCGAGTATGCACAGTTGAACATTGCACTCGTCCTTGCCACCGCGAGCGTGCTCACTAACTGGGAACACCATATCACGCCTGAGAGCGAGAAAGTCCAGTACGTCTTATGTGTCGTGTTGTAATCAGGGTATACTCACCAGATGTGCATAGGATAATTGCGACGCTCTTCCCCAAGGACGGATGCTTGCTAAAGTTCACGCCGCGTCCAAAGCCCTAGATCACACATCCCTTCATGAATGTCCCCTTAGATTTGGTCATTCACGATCGTATACCCCGTTAATTACTCATCACATTAACCTGCATTGGAAATAATCATGGACGCTGTCCCGATGATTGAGTTTTAACTTGCACACCCGTCTCAGTCTTCACTCCAGAGGTACCAAATAGTGTTACAAGACGCTGACGTGACGTCCCTGTGGTCATTACAGTCACGGCCCGTCAAAAGGAAGAGCAAAAATAAAGAGACCAACAACCCCCGACATCAGAGGTTCATTCGGGCACCTCGAACAACTGACACTTGCGAAAATGCGCCGAGACCGACTGGTTGATCTCTTGGTTGAGCGCCGATCGCACGATCATCCCCCCGCAGACGTAGCAAAAGTGGGTGTTGCATCCCGGTGAGATGCACTGCCCAGCATGGCGTCAGCGCGCGCGAGCCCGCCCAAGGAGAATGAACACACCGTCATGTGATTGCATCCAGAGTCTTTTTGGATCGGCGTCTTGCAATCTGTCACAGGGTGCGTAAGTCCCCAAAGATGCCTCGTCGAGGCGGGACGTACTCGGACAGTGTTTCCACCCCTTTTCTTTCATCAGGTAGTCCAGCTCGGACGACCCGTCGCACGAATGTTTGGGCCCGTTGATGACGATCGTCTGCTCGCATTTTTTGCACCATATATGATTACAGCCGTCTTGAGGACACACGATGTTGCACGCCTCCGAGTAGTCTTCGCGGTCCACAAAAGCAGGGCGACGGCACCTGGTGACGAAAGCGCGTTACGTTTCCCCTTCCATTCACCAATACAGGAACGGCACATACTCGCGACAATGGATTTGGACGGTGAACTCGGCCAGCTCCATCTCGATCAAGATCTGGAACTGCGCTTCGTTGACACCCAGCTGTTCGATCAAAAATCTCGAGATCTCTATGCAAGCAACGCCGTTGGCCTCACGAGGAAACACAGCATACCGGAGACGTACCGCCAGGCTGCGTTTTGCCCTCCGAGCTGATAGTGCACATGGGACAAAATATCGGGTACCGGTGTTCTTGAATCTTCGAGGCCACAAACTCCCTCAGGCAAGAGCGACACATGGTGTGCACGCAATCGTCTAATTTGGCCACGTCGTCTAGGGGAAGTTCCTCTATGCATATGCTGCACTGGAACGTGTTTTGAGTGAGCCGCGCGAGCTCTTCATGTTCCTGACGGAGCCGGCGATCTTCAGAATCGAATTGATTCTGAAGGTCGCGGGCATCCTGGAGCCAGCGCGCGTCCGGATCTATGCCTGACACATACTCGTCAAAGTCAAGTTCGTCGTAGGTCGGTGGCGGTTGGTAAGGCATGGGGGGTGGGTTGTGGGCAAAGATGCTTGTTGCTCCAGAGGCAGCGTTGGCCTGGGAAGGACGCGCAGAGCGAGGGCGATCGATAGACGCCGCGCGCGAGGTATTTGTAGAACGACCCCACACGCTCGATCTCTGCGTGCCCCTATAACCGCTCGCGCCACCCGACCAAGAAGGTCCGGCGACCGCGTGGCTTATTAAGCCAAACGAGCGCGCCAGCCGATTCGCATACCCGGGGAAAGAAGTGGCAACCTGCAGTCGTCTCGTTTCTTCCTCCCTCACGGCAGCCCGGAGACGGCCGACCTCGGACTGGAGCTGCTTCTTATCCGTGCCGAGCATCTCGTTTTCGCGTCTGAGCTCTGAGATTTGCGCACGAAGGGTGAGTATGGTCAAACTGGATTGGACGACGGCGCCCTCGTGGTCTTTGCGTCGATGCCTTCCGGTGTACACGTGTGCAGAGCAGTTGGCGAGGAGCTGTGCTTGCCACTGAAGTTCGTCCATGTCAAAGATGCTCTCGTCCATCGCGGGCAAGATGTTGCTCAGCGTACGAGCCGTGCTTTCGATCGAGGTGCTAAACGACACACCGGCGCCTTGGGGATGCCAGGGACGAGGGTGGGAGTCGAACACGACGTAAAGTGGGGTGTCGAACGTGTTGGGGCTCGAACTACCGCTGGCAAATTTGAAACACGCAATGATTTCGGGCGGCCGCGTGATGATCATCACAGCCGACCTGTCCAACTTGTCCATGTTTCTGGGAGTAACGCGTGACGATGTATCCACAATACAGGCGCGCAGGATGTACGTACTCGAGAAGGATCCGAAAGTGTTTTTGCGAGGGGAAACCATACTCGATGGACGCGAGTTGGAGTGATTTACCAAAGATGGGGAGGTTGTGGATGTCATCGACCTCCAAATGCATATTGCTAGACCATCCGGCACAAATGGCCACGATTTCCTAGAGACCATGTCAGCGCCGAGTGGCGTCGGATGGCACAACGCACTTCGATGGTATCCCTCGTACTCAGCTCGTCCAGAATATCCGCGAGGTTTCTCTTGGCATGTTCGATGCGAAACCCAATCCTGGCAAAGTTGAACGCGGCGAGGCCGCATGCAGAGACGCCTTGCGCCGTGAACTGACTCGTCCCTTCAAAGGAGACGGCGTGGTCCTTTCCCAGCCTTAACACCTGTGCAGACAGGGGCAGATGGCCCTGGACTTGATCATCAGGTAGGAACCTTTGCGGGGACGAAAACAAAGACATGACAGCGGATGGAGATGGCTTGGGCAGAGAATCAACAATCAGCTCTTAAACGATGGCGCTGACCTACGTGCAAATGAATGCTCAGATGGTGGCAGGTGCTGTGGTGGCAAAAAGAGGGGTGTTCGTGATGCGAACAAAGAACATGTGGCGGCCCCGTTTCTGAGTCCAGGGCGAGTCACTGCATCGATCTAAGCGCTCATGATCACAGGACAAGCAGTGTATACGGAAGGGTCCACACGGAACTATCTCTTGAAGTATGCCCAGCAAAGAAGATAAAAACAAAGCGACAACATAAATCGAAAGCATGACACGAGAGCAAAAATTGAAATGACTAGACCACACCCAAGACGACCGTCGCCCTCAAACTGAGCTCCCTGGCTGCAGGCACTGGGGACTTGATCGGCTGCCCATCCGCACCGATCTGACCCATTTCTTCCGGTCGTAACGAACTCGACTTCCAGCCCCAGCTCTGATTGACAGAAAACACGTCGGGCACGCTCGTAAACCGGGTGATGGAAGAACCTGTTGTGCTCGTACAGGATATGGAAAAGTAGGCGGAGACGGACGAGCGTGGGTCTCGGTAGGGCTGCGCGGGAGAGACCGGCGGTGATGTCGCCGGAATGCCACCCCCATTCGACTGGTAAGTGGTGTGACCATTCGAAGCCGACGGGGGAGAGCTTGGGGTCGCACTCCGGACTGGTTGCATGGACGGGGAATGTCGGACAGTGGGTGATGCGACGGGAGAAATGAACTGCTGTGGGAGCGACGGTATCCTGTTATGGTTGCGCTCTCCTCGAGTGACAGTCTGTACAGGCGCGGATGGCGCAGGAATGGGATCCACGCTCGACTGACGGTGTAAATATACACCCAGCTGGATCCCCTTCTTGCGCACGACCTGAACGTACACATTGAACAAGTTCCCAGCGTACCAAATCGTGTGCGAATGCAGCCGTGACTTTTCTTTGAGCGAATCAATATCCCAAAACTCGACCGCGAAGCGAAACGGAGGATATGGGGACCATCGAGCCTTTCCTGTCGCATCACTTGAAACACACTCGGCGGCAGTCTTGCGTTCCGTTTTGAGACCGAAAAAGTTTGTTTCAGAGGTTGCGGCTCGTGATGTAAATTTACGGTCGAGCAGTGAAGCGGGCAGATCAAATAGCTGATCCATGGATGCACCTTCGATGCCGTGGCTGTCGCCGATGCGTAATGACGAGTCCTGGGCGACAGGGTAATAGATCTTGTCCGTCTCGCTTACAGTGGACTGCTGCTTCGGTGGGTCTGAAAGTCGCGCGAAGATTTCCGCAGTGTTCACGCAGAACCCAAGTTCTTTATCGTTTGGCGGTGACGGGCTGGATGTAGGCGAGGAATTATTTCGCGGCCTCGCAGTAATGTGGCAGCGAAGCAACGATTGCGACCAGTGGGCATCTTGCAGAACGGATATAGGCACAAATGGTCGGCCGGTTGTCGGAGAGATGTCCTGTGAGATGGCGATGATATCCTCGACAAGCTGCAATACACGTTAGTACAGCATGAGGACACAAGCCGGACCACGGTACCATATTCGTGTAATAAATGCTATCACGGAACATGATTTCCCAGTCCTTTTCCTCTTCGTCATCGATTCCTTGTCTTCTTCGTAGTTCAACGACGGTGCGCGCCAAGTCGTACCGCTCACGCTCTCCCCTGACGAATAAGGCATCGGACGAGATCAGTTCCCGTATCCAGGTGGATGACAATCCATCCCTGGCCCATATCAGGGGGACGCGGTGCGGTGTCGCAGGGGAGGACTCGTCAACGGATGGCCGACACGGCAACGTTTCCGCGCGGCGCCGGGAAATAATCGGCTGCATAGGGACAGGTGCCAACGGCATGTCTCTCACACGGGAGGAGGCTCTTTCCTCGTATGGGAGCAAGTCTGGGCCCCACCTTGCAAGCCAACACGCGGCGGCCTCGCCGATTTTATCAGAGACTGCGCCGTAATTGAACGAAGGCGGGGACCTCGGATGTTCTGAGGGTTCTGATTCGGAGTCGGACTCTGAAGGGTCCTCCTTTTGTACGTCAAGATCATGGAGTTTGTCTGCCAAGACATCGCGGGAATCCGAGGGGAAAGGGGAAGCTTTGTGGAGGATCTCTGCAATATGTTCCAAACCAGTAGCGGCTGGAGGGTCTTGCTCTGCAGAGAAGTGGAGGGGAGAGCCGGTCGCGAATTGGAGGTAATGAACGACTGTGTAAGGACCCACGGTATTGAGTATATACGTGAGCGCTTGTGATGCAAGCGAGGGAATGGACAGGTAGATGGAGGTGGCAAGGAGGGAGAGAAGGAAGGAGGGCGTCGCGGGGTGATGGCCACGGGGTACATCCTGAGGTGGGGCTGGCCCAGGGAAGGAGGGGGTGAGGGGATGGAGTGCGGTTGGAATGAGCGCTGGAGAAACGTGGAGAAGAGGACCGCCGCCATAGAGACGTGCGATGCATATTCTGGGGAGGGCGTGAGCGATGGTCTTTCCGGGGAGTAGACGGTACGCACTCGAATGCTGTGGAGGGAAGTGGGCGAGATGATGGGACGTGGGCGCGAGAGACGTACCTGGGCGGGTTATGTTGCGGTCATCGAATACGATGTTGACGTGCTGGAGGCCAGACGAGTCGGTGGACTCGAGAAAGCCAGCAGTGAAGAGGGAGCTGAAGAAGCCCTGCGGGGAAATGAGCGCGGGACGACGGAAGGAAGAGGGGTAGGGGAACGGACGGATTGGATGAGGACGAGTCTATGTAGTTTGTAGCGAGCGTTCCAAGTGCCAGCGACGTCGAGGACGACGTCCGGAGTGCGAGTGTGTATGAGCGAGTTGTAGATGTGCTGCTGGATGTCGGACGGGGAGAGAGACATGAACAACCTGAACCTTGATGCAGCCATCCACCAGATTCACCGTCCTCGAACCCGCCTCGCCCAGATTCTCCATCTCATCGGTCACAAAGCCAGCGAACCGCCCCAATATTTATGACCGCAGCCTCAACAAGACCAGGACAGCAGAGATATCTGCATCTGCGTTCGCCTTTCTCTTCTCAGAGATGGTGCAGTACACACAAAATCGTGTCAGCGGCATAAACGACTTTGAACGCAAGTAAGCACCCTCTCTACCACTCTCCTCTCTCACTGATCACCCACAGACTCAACACCCTCGGGTACCGCGTCGGCGTGCGCGTCCTCGAGCTCATGGTCTGGCGCGCAGAGTCCTCCTCAAAGGCACCAAAGCGCGAGATACGCTTCCTCCCCGCGCTCATGTCCATTCACACTCAAGTATGGCGTGCCGTCTTTGGAAGACCCGCGGACGCCATCGAAAAGAGCGTAGAGAACCAAGACGAGTGTACGTCCATCCCGTTCGCTTTGCCTCGGGTCTCACAGCGCACAGACATGATCATCGACAACGATCCGCTCCTCGAACGTCATATATCCGTGCCGAGGGACCTCTCCACCCTCAGTTGCTCGTCGTTTACTGCAGGCATCGTCGAGGCTGTCCTCGACGGTCTCGGTTTCGTATGTCACCCCTTCTTTTCACCCACCTCTTCCTCATTTTCCCCAGCCAGCCAGAGTGACCGCCCACGGCACGCCCACCCAACAATACCCGTTACGCACCACCATACTGATCAAGCTGGAGCAGTCTGTGATGGAGCGAGAACAAGTACTCAAGTAAACCTCAGTACTGTTATCGTACATGCTCGACGTCCCATCGTGATCTAATCTTATCTCTGTCGACATGTTCCCTCGTGACATGAGTAGTATCAATGGGAATCTCTCCTCGTCCGTATCCACACCATGGTCACCATACGCAGCATCACCGTCTCCCCGCCACTGATAAACACCGCCTGCGCGTGGGCATCCGACGAGCCCCAACTCACCGCCTTGTCCAACTGCCCATACTTGGGTGCAGTCACCACCCGCACCATCACCCTCGGCGGCTTCGACGAAAACGCCTCTCACACGGTAACCCCCTCCCCATCGCCAGGTGCACCCACTGATCCGCCCGCCCCCAGGTCGCCTTCCTCAAAGACAGCCTCTCCTCCATCAACTCATACGGCTACTCCCCACACCCCCTCTACAGCTACATCGGCCCCGGCGGATGGATCCGCACCCTCCTCAAACGCACCCCCACTGCCTCCAAACCCTTCATCCTCAGCATCACCGAATCCCACGCGACCGACCTCCGCCTCATGCTCAACGCCATCCAAGGCCTCCGCGCAGCCCATCCCACCTGGACCACCCGCATCGCGATCGAGCTCAACACGAGCTGCCCCAACATCCCAGGGCACGCCCCCCCGTCGTACGACCCCGCCGGGACGGGCCTCGCTGCCCTCCTCGACGTCCTCGCCGGGGTCTTCTGGCTCGACACGAGCCTCACGATCGGGGTCAAGCTCCCGCCGTACGTCGCCCAGGCGCAGATCGCAGACGTCGTACAGACGATCGCGGCGTATTCGCGCGTTGACGCGGCGGGCGTCTCGGTCAACCCGATCGCGTTCTTGACGTGCACGAATACGCTCGGGAACAGTGTGGTGTTTGAGGACCAGGTCGAGAGCGGGACAGTGCCGCCCGGCGTCGGGGGTCTCGCCGGGGAAGCGATTCATGCCCTGTCGCTCGGAAACGTGCAGGCGTTCTCTACATTTTTGGCAGAATCGGAGGATCCTGCGGTACGACAGATCGTCGTCATCGGCGCAGGCGGTGTCACGTCCCCAGAGGCAGTCACGCGCATGCATCGTGCCGGTGCTCAGGTCGTCGGGTGCGCGACGTTGTTGGGAAAAATGGGTGTGGCAGCGTTCGAGTACCTTAGCAAAGTTGTAGATTCACCTCCGTAGCGCACTAGACGGTACATGCTCATGAAAGCAATTACATTGTAAGAAATGTCACAGGAACGATGCTGTAGATTAGCGAGGTATATACTGTGCAACTAGATTGTCCACAGGAAAGATCAAGTTAATTGAATGAATAACTCAAAGCGCCCACCTAGTGGTGATAGTACGAATACTCGTCTAACTGACTCGGATTCCACGGGAGAAGAGAAAAGTCCCGCACCGGTTGTATCTCGGCACGACTGCCCTGTGTGTCCTGCACAAGGGTCAAGGCAGTCTGGTATTGAGTAGGAGGGATGGATCCCTGGGAGGAGACGTCATTGCAAATGTCGGGCTGGTACTGATACAATAAAGACTGCAGATCGTCGAGCGGTGAAACTGCGTCAGAGTGAGTGAGAGAACAGAACTTGAACGTCTGCGGGTCGACCTGCGGTGCGGTGGTGATGGCAAGAGGCTGGACAGACGTTAGAGCGGATCGAGAAACATATAGGGTGAGTGGCTCGCCTGTGGCATCAAGTTCTGCTCGGGCATGAGTTGCACGTTCGCCCCGGCAGGGGGCAGCAAGGGGCTCCGAAACGGCGGAACTGCCTCGGTCTCTGGGTCCTGCGCGAGAGGATCGAAACCAAAGAGCGTCCCGCGCGTTTCACCGGCGGAAAACACGTCCAGCTCGGCATCCAGGGGCCACTCTGCGGACGCGCGCTCCACTTGGATCTTGTTCAAGGCGTGCTCCAACTCACGGCCGTATTTACCAGCCATGACCAAGTTCGCGAGCGTTTCACAGCGCTCGACGTCCTCAACGCCGTTCCTGCGCACCTTGCGCTTCTTGGGCTTCTTGGCCCGCCCGATGGGCCTAAAGCGATAGTCGGGGTAGCGTTCGGCGTGTTGAGCCTTTTCAGCGGCTGCCTTGTCACGCCAGATCTGCTTTTCGGAGTCGGAGAGACGATTCCAGCAGTGTGCGATGATGCGCGTGATGTGGCGGTTGTCGTGCTCGATGGTGGTACTGATCTTTTGGGCAGCGGCGAAGGCGGAGCGGAAGAGCATGAACGCGTTCCTTGGACGCGGGATGTGATTAGGATTTTTGTTGCGCGGGGAGGAGCGGGAGGGGGGGATAGGCATGGCTGCAAGAGAGGCAGGGGAGGGGAAAGCGGGGGGGAGGGGGTCGGATTGGACGGAGGGGGAGGGGGAGGTGAGGGACGAGGAGGAGGAGAAGGGGGAGAATATGGCGAGCTCGTCGAAGACGGGCCATTGATCTGGGATGAGCTGAGAGGGATCAAAGGAGAACATGGCGGTGGGGAATGCGACGCGGTCATTTCACGACGCGCTTTATATCTCCAGAGGAAACAACCCCTTCACAGCGTCACATCGAAGCATTCATACTTTCCTCGTTTGGAAAGACCCTCCCTTTCTGAAATCACCTTGCAACCATATTTAGTATGTGACATGTGTGACATGATAGCGGTGACAGGTACGTCGGAAGATCCCGCCCCCACGTTGCACGGAACTTTCCACCCGAGCCGAGTGACATCACACTAATTGGCGCGCCGCCTTGATCAGCTCGAGCATCCTCCCCAACGCGATCAACCCGAAACTCTGGGGCCCGTACGCCCCCGTCTCCTCTCTCAGCGCTGTCTCCGCCGCGCACCACGCCGCCCACGCCCGCTTGAATGTATCTGCTATCTGTCTTGTCTCCCGATAATAATCCCCTTCGTCGTCGTCGTCGTACCAGTCGTCCGTGTACGATTGATCGTCCTCTTCCTCGTCGTGTACCGTCGCGCTGCTCGCTTTCATCTCTGTACGAACAGCGCGCACGAGTTCGTGTGTCTATCTCACACTTTAGTGGAAGCGACGTGACTAGCCACACAAGACGCACCTGCATATTCATCGCGCCCACCGCTTCCCTCCTCCGGTGGTGGTCCGGCCAGTTGGCCATGATCGTACCACTCACGAGCTCCGACTCTGATACCCAAACGTCCTTGTTCTTGGACACAGTATGTGTCTGTGCGATCGCAAGCAGTCGTTCGCAATAGTCCTCCAACAGGTAGTACATCTCCTCCTCTAGTTCCGGTGACGGCGCGCCCAGGCTCAGCCCAAGCCCATACAGCCCAACCTGTCTTAAAGCGCGCTCAACAGTGTCCCCTCCAGATGGCGTATGTGTTTCGTTCCACTCGTCTGGCATGTAGTCCTTGACAGGGACCCGGCGGAACAGCTTTCCCAGTAGTTTCTCGCTTTCGTAATGCATGTCCGGGTTCACATTAGCACCCTCCCGAGCAAGAAAGTCAGGCTTCTCGCGATTTCGATGCCTGGGCATGTCTTGGAACCTGACCGGCGTACCCGTCTTGGGGAAATCTACTGCCTGTGAGGCGAGCTCTGCCAGCCTGAGGCAATCGGGACAAGAGGGATCTGCCATATCAGAAAAGCGCAAATGTGAGATGGCGATGAGTCCAACGAGGTCCGCCTCAATCTGTGACGTCGTTAGAGTGCGAGCACAACATGGATCTGGTTCACCCACGTAGTCAAAGATGAAGTTTACCACGTCTTCGATTTCACAGCCAAAAGGAGATTCAAGTTGCTTGATTGGGAGTGACACATATTCACCGGGAGTCTCGTTTCTCTCGGGAAGTAGATCCGGCTACGGCCCTTTGAGCACACAAAGCATATACCAAAAAGGAAGAGACTGACGTCAAGAATCAAATTGAAGTCGTCTCCATCGAGGTCTCCTCCTCCGAGACATGACGAAAGCGGTCGGTCACCCCTGTCACGTCAAATCAGTCGACCCGGAGCTTGTCAAACAGGGTCGCAGTGTATACCTGCATGAAAACACCACCACGTTGGTCAAATGCTCCAGCTCTGGCCGTCGCACGGCAGTCACGGTCTGCACATCGCCCGGATGGATCTGAGGACTTCGCGTGATCGCGACGGCACCCGTAATCTCCTGGTACAGTCCCTTCTTCTCGTCGTGCACCGTCGCGAAGATCTCACCTTCCTGGAGACAGTCCCACTCATCCGACACGCCAAGGAGGGTGAACGACCCCGGGACGGCAATGTGCGCACGATACTTGAGCTCGCGCAAGATGTGCGTCTCGGAGCAGTGCAGCGCCTTGGAGACCAAGTCGTTGTACAATGTCGACGACTCGTCCGTCTCGTTCATCACACCCGTCTCGTTGTACATCTTGAGGTTTAAGATCTTCGACATGCTGCGGAGTAGCGACGGCAGGTGGAACGACGTCCCTAGCCCATGTTGCTGCAGCACCTTGGACGCATCCGTGAACGTGCGCCGGACAGACTGGGCCTCGTCGATCGATTGGTCCTGCAGCTCGATAATGCGCTCGGGGCTCGATCGAAGGTATTCCAACAGCACGATCAGCGGTCGGTTCAGAAACATGGCCTTGGGCCGGGCCGATGTCGACTGGATGTCGAACGACCGGTTGTCGGGCGCCTCGAACTTGACCTGCGAGGGCCGCAGACAGACGACGCGCCCTGCGAGCGTGGGGTCCTGTACGACCATGCCCTTGGCG
This sequence comes from Tylopilus rubrobrunneus, assembly GCA_038091235.1. NCBI lineage: Eukaryota > Fungi > Basidiomycota > Agaricomycetes > Boletales > Boletaceae > Tylopilus > Tylopilus rubrobrunneus. Next base: position 7,748 of record JBBPOC010000348.1, on the reverse strand, counting down.
CCGCCGAGGCGGAACTGGTAGGCGGAGGGGGCTTTGCCGCGTGCAGGGCGCTTCTTCTCTCGCTGGTTCGCTTTCCAGATGGCGCGCGCGAGTTCGGTCGAGATGGGGCTGCATCCATCGGTCATGACTTTCCTTGTTGTTCGGGATTCGATGTCGTCGATCATGCAGATCTCGTTGGGTTCGAGAGTAATCGAGGGATCGGTTGCGGAGAAGGCCTGAGACCAACGGGCCCCGAGTCTGGCAGGTTGGTGTGACACGCGCGAAAAGTCCCCCTGTGGAGTCGTGCATCAGCGGACCCGGGCGCATTCAAAACATGGAATAGCATTTACCAAGCTCTCTCTGATTATCTCGGCGTTCATTCGTCTTCCCTCGTCGTTGCGGAACGGGGTGACAAACCACAGCGAGTGTTCCTTGAGACCACTCATCGAGTATCCCAACAAATCATAGTTTCTCCCTGCGACCAGAAAACCGTCGAGCAACACCGGCCGATACCTTTTCGCAAGTAACTCCGAGATGGACACATCCATATCCCGCCGAAGCTTCGACCTGTTCTCGTCCTGGAAGGACACGCGCAAAAAGCACTCGTGGTGTCCGAACCGGCGCAGGACGCTGTTGGACTGATCCACGACGGGTCCTTCCAGGATGTGTCGCGTCGGCGTGAGGGCGACGTGGTACGTGTATGACACCGCGGAACTCGGCAGCGCAGGCGCGAGTCGTCCCCTCGGCCGCTGCTGTTCCTCGAGATACAGATCCGTCGCATGCCTCAAATGCCCCTCGAGCGTCGTCGACGCTAACGCGCGGTTCCGCCTTCGCTTGCGCCGCCTCGGCCCCCGCTCGGTCTCCGGGTCCTCCAGCAGCACGATGAATCGCCGAAAGATCGCCGCCGCCGCGTCTTTGTAGTCGTGACAGAGCCGCTCGAGCTCTCCACGCAGCAGCCGTACGTCGACAGCACTGAGCGTCCAATTGGTTATCGCCTTTTCAAGTTCGAACGCGAGTTCGAACGGGAAGTCCTTGAGGAAGTCGACGTGCGTGCCGTCCTTGTGCGTCTTAGTGTTGTCGCGGACGTGGACGGCGGCCTGGCGCGTCGTGCAGCGCAGCTGGAAGCGCGTGCGGACAGCGTAGACGAACGCGTCCTTGTCGTCTTCGTCGTCGAACGTGCACATGAGGCTGAAGCAGCCCGGGGGCATCGGGACGTCGGGGATGAGCCCTTGAGAGCGACAAGTGTCGGCGGTGGTATTGGCATAGGAGAATGAGGGCCTCTCTATGGCGAATATCGGGAAGGTTTTGGCACGGATAAAGATGACAGGCTCCATGGCGCTCTCTAAGATGAGATCGATGGACTTGGGTGGGTATGAGACTATGGTGAAAGGTTCGGGGTCGATGGACAGGTGCATCATAAGGAGGGAGATGTCCGTGTCGGAGCGTTGACTTTGCTTGCGAAGTGTAAAGCGCACCATGCGACGCTCAAGATCGCAAGCAATGTCAGCCGATCCCTGGACGACAAACTCGGACGAAAACGTCCCATCACGGAGGAAGCGACCAAATGCATATGACTTGAGTCCATAAGGTCTACCCTCCCGGATACGTTGCTCCTTCTCCGTCCTGAGTCGCTGCGGGTCCCTCCACTGCGTGGAGTTTAGGATGGCAACTTTGTCTGCGTTCAGAGGCCTGTTACTCGGGGAGAATGTCACTGTGGGGCCTTTGATCGGCACACCAGTCGTGCCGTAGGCGCGCAAGAATATGCGTCCCGCGCTCTCGTTTGGCAGAGTGAGGATACCGGCCTTGCCGCGCGAGTCATGTTTCTTAAAAAGAAAGACATCGAAGTTCAGTGGAGGGTCTAACGGAAAGGGTGGCTTGTGCAGAATCTTTGCAAGCTCGACTTTAACATCGTCTGTCGTGGCCGCAAGGGCAACTCCGCGCATGTAAATATCCATGATCTAACAGTACTTGGAGCGTGGTTCAAGGTGAGTAAATCGATCCAAGAGGAATGACTTACCGTGCTTTCGCGACAAGGTCCTGCGCAGTGAGGGTCCTCCCAACCGGGTATAAATGGACTCGCACAGGAAGGTGCTTTTAGTGGACGCGTGAAATCTAGATTATTCGATTTCATCGATAACGATGGTCGCACAGGTGACAGCGGTGAGTCAGCGACACAGGAACTAAGCCACCCAATCCACATGAAATAGAAATCGCGGGCCAAGTGCGGTGACCTGCAAATTGTCCACGCCATAAATAGCTGAATCATAAGGGTAAGTGGAGCCTTCTGTCTTCACAGCAAACAATCACGCGTATAGGCTAGGGTGAACTTACATTCAATCTACACGACGACGCTTCTCCCTGTAACTGTCTCGATCGTAATCCGCAGTTAACCGTTTATCTCGACGCGGCGAGCGAGACCGCGAACGTGGGCGCGGTTTGCTAGTTCGAGAGTCACGATAGCCATAGTCCCTCCTCCGCCATCCGTCCTCGCGCGCATTATCTAGGCGCCGCGACTTTTCCCAATCGGGAGGTCGACGATCTCTTTCACCCCGCTCTCTTTCACGCCACGAATCCCGCGTTGCTGCACTTCCAGTGTTAGATGCTGTGGGTCCTCGACCAGGCGGAAAACCGGTATTTTGAGGACAGTCTCAAGAATCCCTAAGTCAAGGGGCGGGCACGATGAACGTGTAACTCACCTTTCTTGAGATGAGGCCCACCGCAGAGGAAACAACCTCCACTTTCTGTGGAATGGCCGCCTGACTTGACAGAACCTGCACCCCCGAAGCCACCATTTCCCGCAGTAGTATCTTGATCCAAGAGGTGCGTATATTTGGTCCTGCTGCGCTTGCCGAAGTTCTTGACCTGCATCACTTTTGGCAAAAGCGATACATCGACTGTGGATTCTGTTGCTTCCGTGTAATCGTGCCTCTTGATGATCTCGTCATCCTGTGGATGCATCAATCACCATGCATCCAAGAGATACGCCCAGAGGTACCCACCTGATGGAATGCTCCTTTGTGCCAATACTTTTGGAGGAACTTTTGTTGACCCTTTGGTTTTTCATCCCTGAGTTTCTTGGCATGTTCCAGATCTTCTTTTAGCCGCTGTTCTTCAGGGAGAGCCCGTCTTCGTTCAATCTCCTCTTGTTCTTCCTGACGCCGGAGTTCTTCCTCTTTCTCCTTCTTGATTCTTGCGAGCTCCCTCAAACGCCATGCCTCGAACTCTCCTTCGGGGTCGAGACCATCGGTATCATCTACGTCAGGAATGATGTCCTCTTTCTCCTCTACGTGTATTGTTGGTTGTTCAGTGTCGATTGAATCATAGACGCAGACGTACTCTCTGCAAGCTCCCTTCTAATGCTCTCGGCCACCAGATCATGGCTCTCTTTCTTGCGTTCTTCCACAGCAAGCTCTTTTTGTCGTTGCATCTCTTCCGCTTCTTGGGTGATGGCATCTCTCTCGGCTATGGTCACGCGGCCGCGTCTATACCACATTTAGCGTTCACAATCGAAGAACAAGGGAGTGGGTAATGGCGTACTTGGGCACAAAGACAGGTCTGAATTGGAATTTGGGCTTTTCTTCTTCTTCTGACTCGGACTCTTCTTCGCTCGACTAAGTAACAATGTTAGCAGTATGTTATGAGCGTATGTGCAAAAGCTCGCCTCTTCCTCCTCCTCTACTTGAGCCCCTTCCTCAAGCTCCTCCGACTCTTCTACACACGACTGGTAAGAAAAGAGTAGAGCATGCACATTTCCGCGACGTACCCTCCTCCATGAGTGTTCTGCCTGATTCCTCGCGACCCGCGACGATGACCTTGCCATCTCGAGATATGCTGACGTCTTTGAGTGAGACATTGAGCGCGCGAGCAGACTTTGTCTCTGTCAACCGTGTTGGCAGCGACTCTTCCTCCTCCTCCTCCCTCTCCTCGAGGATGTCCTCTTCACCGCGTATTGGAACGTCACCTTCTTCTTGTAGCTGTTCTTGGTCTTGCTCCTCTTCAGAGTCTGATGGTAGCTCTGTGACGCCCTTTGGTGCCTTTCCTTTCCAGTAGCGTCCGGCTGCTTTGGCCGGTCTTGCGGTGGTGTGTTTTCTGACCTGAGTCGCGAGTATTGTCGACATGGTGGAGTCTAATCAAGACAATGCGTAAGCAACACTTTGAATGAGTGGACCCCCTCGAAGTCTCTCCGGCTCTCCAAGCCAGGGTAGCTGTAGCCAATCACCGCCACGCGATATTTTGATTAGTCATCTCGCAAGTCATATGTTTCCGCTTTCGACCACTTCCTCCAAGTCGACGTCCATGTTCTCCTCCCTCGCCCGCTCGTCTCTCTCCATCGCCCGACGCTCTCCCCTTGCCACCACCTCCCACCGCCATGCTATGATGTCCGCCCTCTCCTCCCCCTCCCCCGCCGTGCCCGACACGAGACAAACCCGCTCGCCGCCGCACCCCGCTCGCTTCCAAGACACACCCTCCATCGCTATCCCCACCGGCGAATCCGTATCCGCCGATGTCGCCTCCCCCCAACTCGCCGCACGCCCCCCACCCGTCCCCAAAGCCGCCCGCCCCCGACCGACCATCCGGTCCACCAAAGCCGCCCTCGCCATTGTGCGTCCCCCCCATCTGTGCATGCTCGCTCGCCGTCATCGCTGACCATCTGGCTTGACTTAGACACCCGAGGCCGTGCTCCGGCTACGCGCGCTCCTCAACGGTCCGACGCCCCAGCTCATACGCATCGGCGTGCGGAACAAGGGCTGTGCTGGCCTCTCTTATCATCTAGAATACGTCGACAAGCCCGGCAAGTTTGATGAGGTCGTCGAACAAGACGGCGTGCGGGTGCTCATAGACAGCAAGGCGTTGTTCTCCATCATTGGCAGCGAGATGGACTGGAAGGAGGATGCGCTGAGGTAATGACGTCGCGTTTTCAAGTGAGGCCGTGTTGTGCTCACATGTCCCGCTCTTTTGACAGCTCCAAGTTTGTTTTTAATAACCCTAACATCAAGGATGCTTGTGGATGCGGAGAATCATTCACTGTCGCATAACATTCACACTGACACTGGCAACGCATCACTCCAAGTATTACCCACAGCAAATTCCCACTTTTGTTGTCCTCCTACTTACTGCTGCTCCTATACTTGTATCCTTATCACCATACTACAATCACAGATGCAACGCGATGCGATCCCTAGAGCGTACCACCAGAAGTACTGAACTTTGTTGGCCAAGAGTTGGGTTCCCAAGCTAATGTACAACGTTACATTACTTGAACTACAGTGTCCTCGACGATTCCACCCAATAAATACGGTGTCGCTAAGCATCCAGAAATTCTTTCGGCATATCAGCAAATGCCGCGGCACCGTTGCCCATCAGTGCCAGCTGGGTAAGGCATACTGCAGTGTGGCGGTACAGACGGTCCAGCAGTGGTTGTGTCGGACGTCCTTGGGACTCTATATGAGGTATCAACTCCCGCCCAGAACTAAACTAACTCGACTTACGCAAAATAGCTTGATTGAGTTCCGTGGCGAGTGTCACCCTCGCCGCTTGCCCCGCGACCTCGGCTGCATCCCCCCCGGCGTGCAATGGATCATCGTAAGCCATGATCACCGACGTCCGTTTGAATATCGTGCGGACTTCCGTGCGATGCTTGTAATCAGACTCCAACTCCTGGCCGTACGCAACCGCCTTCTCGAGGGCAGATCCATACTGGGCAGCTGTTGCACCGGCCCAACTGCTGCTGGAAGAGAGTGAGGTGACAGAGGGTTTACGACTGGGTCCGATAGCAATGGGGGCGCTGCTTGTTGGCATGCTCATCCCTACGTGCGCGTGCATCTCTGGCGTATCGTCGTCATCGATATCCATTCCTACTCCATCCACCATCACCCCTCCGTCGCTACCCACCGTGTCTTCACTCACGGATTCCAGAACTGACCCAGATGCAGATCTGCATACAGGTCCAAACCCTTCTATGTTCATCTCATTCTCTTCCGCGGTCATTTTCTTCTTCAGCTCCGCTGCCTCCAGCACGAGCTCGACAAATTTCCTGCACCGAAGTTTGAATAGCATGAGCCCTGCGTCTGCCTGTAGCACCAACGGATAGTGTTTGCGAGTCGCCGCTAGAGCGGCGTCTACATCACCAGAGACGACGGATTGGATGATGTGAGTACGAAGCTCGATGTCGTCAGCCGGGATAGGAGTCAAAAGAGTCGGTCCTGATGCAGAAACGGTCGAGGGACAATCACCGATGTCCATATCCATGACGTAGTCATCCGTGGGTGTTGGCGTGTCCATCGAGTGTTCTGGTGCAGCTGCAGTAGATAACGTGCGAGCAGAGAGCCCGCCACGTGCGCGACATTGGGACTCGAACGCGCGAGCTGTACGTGCATAACCGTGATGCGACAGGTAAGATAGAACGAGGTCATTGAGCGGAACCTTGTCACTCGGGTCGGTAATAGATCCAATAGCATTCATAGAAGTGGGTGCATCATGCGAACGGAGCTTCTCTGTGGGCCATGTCAAGGGTGTAGATTGGATCTTGGCCCAGACAGAATTGCGTTGTTGAAGCACATGATCTTCTATATCAAACTTGAAGGCCTCTTGTCCAAAGTTGGCGTGAATAGATTCATTAGTGTAGCAAAGTCCGACAGCAGGGAAAATGTCGCAGTCTTTACCCACATTGTCGAACACGGTGCCTGAAAATATACGTCGGTCGTGAGAGCGGCACGATTCATGGTGGGCATACCGAGAAGAGAGCCGTTCTTGGTGTAGAATATCTTGTTCTGGGTGAAGTCGATGCCACAGCCTACGATATCACCGACTAGAAATAGCGTTGAAATCCTGGAAATCTGTTTGATTGCTTGCAGCGGGAAGTGGCTCACCTCCAAATGTACCGCCAAAAGGCGGACCATTCTTGTCCCCGGAACATACAGTGCCGCCTTCACCATGATATCCCCAAGAATTCTTTTCCCATCCCGGGAGACGTGATACTTTGACGTCACGGGCGATGAAGCTGTCGGTTACGTATTATTACCATATCAACTATCAAGGGAATGGCGAACCCAACGCTTATGCGGCTGAGTGACAAAGATTAGGACGAGACCAAGAAAGGGAAGAGGTGAACGTGCCTCTTGGAAGCTTTGCTGGTGATCTCTACTTCGTAGTAGAATATTCCACAAGCGGGTGGAACGGGAACGGCAGTACGGGCCGCTGCTGCATCTTTGTCGGATCCTCCAGACGCTCCTTGGGGCTGAGTTACTTCTAAGAACAGCGATTGAGTAGTGGCTCACCTTGATAGATTAGTTCTCGGCCATCTCCGCATACACTAAGATTCGCGCTTCTGTATTCATTGCACCAGCGCGTGGGTAGCAGCAAGGTTTGCGACGATGCAGTCATCAGAGATGGGGCGCTCTTCCGAACCTCGCGGGGAGGGCTCATATCATCTTCATCGCTATCGTATGACGGTGACCGTCGCACCCGTCTTGGGCCCACGGGATCCGGTCTCGCAGTTGGATCCACCTTTCGTGGAGGAATCAATTGCGATGGCTCTGTCTGCAATAAATGCCGAAGCGCGGAATGTTCCAGATAGGCGGGACGAGGAAATGGAGCAGTTTCCGTAGGAGCAGGAATGTTCGGGACGGAAGTCCGTTGCGCGCTGCGAGCCCTAGTGCTAGCAGAGCTCGGTCGTCTCGTACGAGTTGGCGAGCTAGATGACGTAGAAGAGTTATGCGGGCATACTGGGTCGGTTGAGCGAGTCGAGTCGGCTCTGATCACACGAGGTT
>JBBPOC010000347.1:0-19172 GCA_038091235.1 Tylopilus rubrobrunneus | reverse complement strand
TGTGCTAATCAACAGAAGTCTCCCGCAATAATCGTTGTGATCACTGATCTTAGGTCCGTCCGCAGTTCTCACCCGGAGTTTGAAAGTTTGACTCTAAAATGTCAGATCCGAGTCGTCACCAAGTCCACCCTTATTGTCCTTCCTCCCACCACCTTGATCTACACAGACATCCTCGACTTGGACTCCAAGCCAACTTGAAGAGAATCCGATCAGAAGGCTGTTGATGCACATTAATTGCAGAAGCTGTGATGGTGTGCTACTCATTCTTCCACCTGCGTCCAATGCATTTTCATTCACAGGTATAGTGACCCAATGGACTTGGGCGGTACCTGTTCGTAGTCTTCGAATGATGGTGATCATGTCATGGGTCATGTCACATTGCGGCGGTTGCCTGATATGGTAAGTCACGTGTCACAGCTCGGTGCCAGTGGCGACAATGTCGACGACATCAACATCTGAGTTGACGTGCGACACACCCACCCTGTCTGACCACCGCCCCATCGAGCATCCCTCACAATGTAGGTGACACTGCCATCACTACGAAACAGCACAACGTACCCGCGTGACTGCCTGCCTACTCCCATCCTCTTCGAAAACACCTGCACAACAACGATGACCACCACACTGATGGCAACAACGTGATGACGGCAACAATGTGATGACGGAGACGACGTGATGATGGCAGCGTCGTCATTGACAGCACCATCGTGATCCAACTTGAATGGTACGTTGTGGTCCCTCACTCGGGACAACAGAGACGACGACATGTGGGCACCCTGCCCAACCACATGCCACCACTCCCCACAACCCAATGTGCAAGTTGCTGTGGACAACTGTTGACGCACTGGCAACCATGCGATTACAACGACGGCGCGTTACAAGGTGTGTGTGCCTCGTGCGAAGTTGCTCAACGTTTCTCTTCAGTTCTGCATGTAGTAAATAGTGGTAATAGGAAAATATTATCATTGGGCAAGGAGCTTGCCTATCAGATAGTCCAAACATGACCAAGTCAGTAGCAATGTGCAACTGTTGACGAGAATGGGCCCAGTTGCAAAATGGAACCCAGGTTTATGTGGTTTGGCAATAAACACCAATCTTACAATCATATTCACAATGGGTAGCACAATTTTAGAATTCGCGAACCTGAAGATCTATAAAAAGTGGTAAATTTTTGTTATAAGACATAGTGGCAGATTTCGTTGCATTGTGCTCATTTTTCGCGTGATAACTCAGTTAAATCGCATGGCAAATAAAATTAAGTTTCAGTGATGACTCTCGAAATTCAACCTCAACGTCAGTGATGCCGAACTCCTCGAGGAGGTCTAGGCAGCCCTTTGCCGAGGTGCGGGCGTCCTCGCCCGAGAGAGACTCGGCAGCGACACCAATCCAAAGTACGACGGGACCGACAGCTTCTCCCCTTCTGACCTTGAGAAATCGAACGATGTCTATGGACGTCTAGAGAACCCTGTGGAAATCCAGGAGCTGGCAAACCTTGGGACCCAAGTCCGTCGTCCAGACGACGTTGAGCTTATGGCCGAGAACCGGGCGGAGCTCCTTCAACTCGCGGTAGGCTTCGGGCCCGGTGGGCTTAGTCCACGGCGTGGTCTCCGCCGACGTACGGTACACTAATCTAGGCGAAGAGCACAGCCCGGAGTAGTAGAACATCGCCTCCGACATGGGGACAGAATGCGGAGGGGAAGAAGTGCTAGACGCGGAGTCGTTGAGGTTGAGTTGGACTCGGAGGAAGTCGTATCGGTGGGAGAGGTGGTCAAACCTTGGCTGTTCTCCCTGACAAGGAAGATGCACCTGGAGACAATCACGGAACGAGGGGGAGGGTCACGGTAAGTATGGGAAGACACCGGACAGTAAAAGCTAAAAGACTCCCTTGTTATAATACAAAAGAGCAACTGTGTCGTTCGGTGAGGGAAGGGGAGAAGGAGGGCAAAAAGCTCCTTTTTATCAATTATAATCGTCGCAGTACGATGAGGGTGAGAGGAAGTGTAAAGAAGACGCAGGAATTAGACGAGATGAGAGTCCAGCCTGGACTACGATTGGAACCAACTCCCCCTAAAGGTACAAGTCGACCTAAATACTAAGCTACTGAATAGCTGGTGTAATCATATAGATTATGTTGGAGAACAGCCTGCCCGGTATACAAACTAGCTACGCTGATTATCTATTTAATTTCCTTTTTCGGACATCGCGGTGGTAGACACGCGCGTCACACGCTCCTCTCTCCTCCAGTCTCGTACCACGTCGACTGGAGGTGAGCTACTCTACCTAACCCTATTACATAGATCCCTTACTCACCTGTACATAGTTAATCCTTACTCTTCAGGTGAATAAACTAGTCTCGTACCACGTCGACTGGAGTTAATCCTTACTCTTCAGACGACGTGCTCCAAGAGATTATGCATCAAGCCGTGTAGAAGCCGGGCATAGCTTGTTCGTATTTGGTCCTAGTGGACATCGTCGCATTCTAACAATCTACAGTATCTATAACTAGTAGTAGCAAGGTCTTACACACCGCGCCGCGAAAGCCTATGACATCCATGGCGGCAGGAATCCGTATTGCATACTGTGGTTCTGGACACCATTGCCACTCTTATCCTTGGATCTTCATTTGGGAACGAATTATTCGGTCCTCAGAACGATTCACTTAGGAAGACATGACAATAATTACCGTGGATGCGACCAACGGCCTTTCACCTGAGATCACCAGCATGTTTCGATCACTATGCGAACGCCTCAGTGGAACCGTCGTGCTATCTGCCAAACCTTGAACATCACGTCGTATGGCGTAGCAAATTGTCATACAATCGATCAGTCGAGGACGAGGGCCGCTGGAGTTAATCCGAGACGTCGGATTAGCCTACCAGTGGCCGAGATTCGCGCTGCCAACGATCTGGATCGTATGGTGTGGGCACGCAAGTTAATTTATAGAATCTATCTGCACACCGAATGTACGTGAATGGAAGCGAAATTGACGAGTAACACCCGTGTCGTCAAGCGCTGTATCGTCAATTCGGGACCCTTTTCCTCCTCCATCAGCCACGTCAACATGTCTTTCTGTCAAGATCACAATAAGCACCATTTCATCAGCGACGAGGGCAAACAAACTGGTTTATCTTCCAACTCCGTCCCGTACTGTATCTCCGACGGTCTTCAATCATTGGGCCGAGAAGCCTCGTGCCTCGTGCGATGCTCCGAGGGATCCTCGTAAGAAGACGCGTAGAGAGACTGTCAATGTGTCAAAGATTACATCTAAGATTATCGAGGGCAACAACTTGCGATCTCATGAATCTAGGAAACAGCCCAACCATGACGCCCCCTGCGATGAGGTCAGTGGTGTAGTGGAGGCTGAGGTCTATCCAATTAGGGTTATGACACAGAGTAATCCAAATGAGAGACAAAAAAAAGGGGCGATGCGCGGGGAGCCTACAACGGGAGACCGACGAACACTCTGTTGCCTGTCCTGTAAACGACTTTTTGGATGGCGCCCAATGCCCGTACACTTCTCCACTCTGAATGCTTCTGCATCAATATATACACTGGTGGCTGTAGAATCAATTCCTTTACCGTGTCCTGTAAGATCGAGAATGATGTGACTATCTCGTCTATGTAAGACTTCAAGATTTCGAGTGAGATGGTTGTGAATGACGGTAGTGTGATAGAGATTGTGGTAAACTTCAGATCCCAGAAGACGTTCGATTTGAATTTGCTAGAAACCCAGTGTTGAAGCGTCGCTTCTCAAGGGCGAACATAGTTCCTCACATCATTGATCGCTTCCAAGAACGAAAACTCAGCTTTTCCACTTCTTGATGGTCAGCCAGAATTACTGTCCAGCGATTGGGCTCTGCAACTTTGAATGGAGAAAAACACCGGGACTTGCCAGTTTATGACCCTCTTCTACTCGACAGGTTGAGCATTCGTCACATACTTGAATCTAGCTTAGGATCTAAACCAGTTCTTTGAGCCTACGAGTGATAATTCAAAAAACGCCCAAGCAATTAAATGTTGCTGTGCTCACATTGGGTCGTTGTGACAGTTTTGCAATCACGATGGCAGTGACGAGTATTCAGGACCGAGCCTGAGCTCTGAGAACCCATCACTATGGGTAGCTCGAGGAAACGTAACTCACGATCGCTCTTGACCGCATCTGCCATATATGTTCACAGTGACCTTATCCGGGGTCACAGTGTACCTTCTGGGGACGATGACGTGCCTCGCCCACGCCTCACCGGCCTCACCCATATCGCCCATGTTCCCCCCACACGCGACAACGCGAAATGACAACAATGCAAAGACGACGAGGACGTGACATTGACGCAACGGCGATGGCGACTCGCTCTCTCCTTCTCCCTCGTCCTCACCCACCTCGCGACGACGAGGTTGCACGCCCTCCTCCTCGCGAATCGCGATGGCAACGACGATAAGGTCACACCCTCACCCACCTCGTTACGATGCGACGTCGACGAGGTCGCCTCGCCTTCCCACTCGACACATCCACTCGCTCTCCCTCGTCCTCACCCACTTTGCGACGAGGTACCCTCGCCCACCCATCCCCATCCCCTTGTCCCGATAACGACGCGACGACGACAATGCCGAACAACGTGTTGTCGATGCCGCCTTCGCCCTCGCCAGCGTGCTCACCCTGAGAGGGATGATAGAAGCGATGGTACAACGCACATATTTGTGCGCGTTGTGCCATCGCTTCTCTCGTCTCCACGCCGTCACCCTCGTCCTCGCCTCCTCGCTGTCACCGTTGCCACTGTCGCCGTCGCCCTCATGTCCTCGCGCCTGCCCGTGTGCCAAGTTGCTCGACCCCGTCTCACCCTTCCCGACTACCCCCACAGCCCCACCCAACACGCGTTGTGATGTGGTTCTTTGATCTAAATTAATTGGGGTGACTACTACAACAAGATTCCAACATAGAACTTCATGTGGTTATACAACGAGTGACACTTTTGCTTCACTGTCGACATCTTCATCAGTCTGCACCTTACTGTGAGTTGGTGACTGGAACGTCGGGTCAGATAAGCAAGCAATGAGACATCATGTGACGCACCAAATGCAACAGCCATCTCTTATACCCGCCTGCCGTTGCCGCTGCGAGTTGTTCCATTTTCATCCATGCGTCAGGTCGTTGTGGATCTGATCCAATTCGAAACAGTAGGCGTATTGCTTCCATGCAGTGCTGAATCCAATTCGTGACGTTCGCCGATCCCAGGGATATTGCATCTTGTCTGTCTGGCTCTCCCTTTGCTGCCTTCTCCGCATGTTCCAAGGCGCTCCGAAAGATCCAGTCCGATAGGAAGAAAACGAAGACGAAGACGGGCATTTCAAGCAAGAGGTGGACCGTCCGTCCTGCGGCTGTTGGCAATTTGGAACGTTCTGTCAGATGGCATGGCAAGAATCAGATATAGATACGCACTGAGGCCATCATGAAGTGGACCCCCATGCGCAAAGGCTACACTGTCCACAAGGACCAACAACCGGAAGGTGTCTTGACACGCCGAGGCTGGAAAGGTTCTTCTGCCTTGTCTCCGTGAGCTGAGTTGTCCGAAGAAGAGCAAGACGCCTGCTGTTCCAGTGGTCACCCCTCCAACTATTGCAAGCCGCCGGGGGGAAACAACCTCAGGATCGTGGTACACAATCCAGAATAAACCGTGCATGATAAATGAAATGAGAAGGATGAAACAAAAGTAGAAACAAAACGAGGGGAAATGATGGAAATTTGTGCTGGAAGGAGTGTGGGTGGCGGGTGGATCACTGGTCGTCGGAAGAGCTGCTGTGGGTAGTGCGGCGGCGCCATCATATAGTCCTTCGGGAGAAACAGGAGCCATGGCTGCTGAAGTGGTAGGTGGATGTTCCTTGTTGAGTGACATGGTACGAGTAATGTATAGGATAGGGGTTGAACGTTGAGGCTGACTTACTAGTCCGAGTCTGAGTCATACTCACGCTTGGTTAATCATGATACTGCTACGAGGGCCACTGGAGAAGCTCGCACATTCCGCGACGTCGAAGTAACCTGCCAGTGGCCAACGATCTGGATCGCATGGTGTGGGCACGCACAAGTTAATTTACAGAGCCTATCTGCATACCGAGCGTGCGTATCAACTGAATCTCATATACCCCACTGGACCTACAGTGCGTACCATGGCCGAGCGCATGGAACATGCGGCACAAGCACTCAACGAACCCTGTTCCGAAACATAACCTTTGCACGGGGATTGGCCAAGATGAAAGTGCTAACGTGCCAGCTCGAAGGGTACGTCGCGTCGTTTTCCAGTTTCACGTCATACGTCATCACGACGTGGGCCAACATGAACTTGAGCTCGCTCGCGGCGAAGAAACGTCCAGGGCTAGCGACACAGTCAGCAAGGTAACGGTGAGCGAGGGGGAAAGCGGGACTGTACCACGAGTATCTTCCATGTCCAAAGGGCAAGTACTCAGTTGATGTCGAGGCGAAGTGATGTTTCGGACCCTCGCCGTCTTCCTCGCTTACGTGGGCAAATCGGAAGGGCTCGAATACATCAGGATTGTCGTAGCAGGCCTTGTCATGGTGCAGGGCTAGAGTGGCGGCAGCAACGGATGTCCCTTTTGGTATAGAAGTTCCATCGGAGAACGTGAAATCTTTCAGCGCCTTGCGTGAGAGGGTCACTGAGTTTGAAAGGGGGTTAGGGCCTTCATATACTAATAAACGTGGAAACAATCTACCAATGTTCATTCCTTCGATACGCTGACACTCCCTAAGGAAGCTGTCAACCATTCGCATCTTGCTCAATGCAGCCTTTGACCATCCATCCCTCTCAACGACGCCTTCGACCTCCTCACGAAGAGCCTCGACATGCTGAGGGTTTGCTGCAAGGTAGAAGAGTGCTTGAGTGAACAACTGCGATATTCGATATATTAGTTGGAAAGAAGCTCCCGCAGGTACTCGTACGTACGTTAGAGGCCGTCTGCAGCACATGAAACGTGAGAGTGTATTGCAAGGCTTTTTCATACTGTACTCACGTGAATGGAAGCGAAATTGACGAGTAACACCCGTGTAGTCAAGCGCTGTATCGTCAATTCGGGGCCCTCTGCTTCCTCCATCAGCCATGTCAACATGTCTTTCTGCCAAAATCACAATAAGCACCATTTCACCAGCGACAAGGGCAAACAAACTGGTTTATCTTCCCACTCTGTCCCATACTCGTTCATGTATCTCCAACGGTCTTCAATCATTGGGCCAAGAAGCCTCACGCCTCGCGCAACGCTCCGAGGGACCCTCGTAAGAAGACGTGTAGCAAGTCTGTCGGTGTGTCAGGGATTGCATCTAAGATGATCGAGGGCAACAACTTGCGATCTCATGAATCTAGGAAAAAGTCCAACCATGACGCCCCCTGCGACGAGGTCAATGGTGTATTGGAGGTTGAGGTCTATCCAATCAGGGTTACGACCTGGAGTAATCAAAATAAGAGATAAGGTAAAGAGGCAATGCGCGGGGGGCCTACACAACGGGAGACCGACGAAAACTCTGTTGCCTGTCCTGCATACGACTTTCTGGACGGTACTCAATGCCTGTACACTTCTCCACTCTAGATGCTTCTGCATCAGTATATACAATGGTGGCTGTAGAATCAATTCCTTTACCGTGTCCTGTAAGATCGAGAATTTCGGAAAATGATGTGACTATCTCGTCTATGAGATCAGGATATAAGACTTCAAGATTTCGAGTGAGATGATTGCGAATGACGGTAACGTGATAGGGATTATGGTGAACTTCAGACCCCAGAAGATGTTCAATTTGAATTTGCTAGACACCCAGTGTTAGAGCGTCGCCTCTCAAGGGCGAACATAGTTCCTCACATCATTGATCGCTTCCAAGAACGAAAACTCATCTTCGGACGCCTTTGCCACTTCTTCTAAATGTTGACGGTTAGCCAGAATGACTGTCCAGCGATTTGGCTCTGCGACTTTGAATGGTGCCGATTTGTACTGCCAGATCGAGATGTTAGTGCGCAAATACCGACTGCCAAAAAAAACACCAGGACTTGCCAATTTGTAACCCTCTTCCACGACACCCTGAGCATTCGTCACATACTTGAATCCAGCCCACCAGGATCCAAACCAGTTCTTTGAGCCTACAGACGGGAATGCGTCGAGCTAGTGATAATCACAAAACGCTCGAGCAATTAAATGTTGCCGATGCTCACATTAGGTCGTTGTGACAGTTTTGCAATCGCGACAATGGCAGTGACGAGACCCGCTATACCACAGACAGCACTCAGAACCGGGATCTCTGGCAATTGGGACCCCATCATTGTGGGTAGTTTGAGGGGGAGAGAAGACGCAACTTACGATTGCTCTTGACCCTAGAAGAAATTCAGCCGCGCTTATGTCTGTTCTCACGGTGATAAACCACAGAGTTTACGTTATCCAGGGTACGTACCTGCTCACCTCGATGCGATAGTCATCCATTGGCCCAAAGTGTCGGTCTCTTTCAGTCGGAGAGAAGCATGATATAGGTGTTTGGAGCAACGGCAATCAAAGAGCGACATCGTATTTCGGTTCACGTGCGTAGAATTCATAGTTGATGCATTTATTGATCCTGCATATTTCTTCCTGACTCAGAGATCTCGCACAGATCGAGTGGGCCAAAAGGAAGTGTTCGGTTCATGGGGCCATCTTATCGATGAAGGCCTTTGATCGAGGACCAGATAGTAGCAGCGCCATCACGAATCGGTCGTGGACAGACCGACATCATTGTTTTCCTGACACGCTAGGCTGCGGAGAGAACCGATATATATGTATAAGTCGTTTTGCATCGCAAATGTACTAGTAGAGCCTCTCGGAGTCCCATAAATCATCCGCTTGAATGTGATAAGTATTCCCCCTAAGAGAGAAAGGGAAGATACTCGCCGGAGATTGAGATCCTTCCTCTTGGCATCACCTCCAGTACTAGTAACGTCAATGATATAGCACCTATGTAACATGTTTGAATGCATTCTACGGCGCATCAACGTGAATGTGAGGTCCTCCCCCGAGCGCGATGGATGGCTTCACATTTGAATTGGGGCGTCGGACTAATTTTCTAAGTTCTCGGCTGCCACTCGAGATTTAGGTATCCGAGTCGGGTTAAATGGGCGTCATAGCACGAAGCGAGACACTCTGGATCTCTGAAGAAGCGCAAAACGCCGTGCGTATAACAGCCTATGACATAGAGGAGGATAGGACTTCGTATCCAAAAAAAGGCTATTACATACTGTGTCTCTGGACCCATTGCCAATGGTTCCCTGAGCCTTCAGTCTGGAACAAACAATCTGGTAAGTTGGGTGGATACCCGTAGGAAGATACGTGAAACTATCTATTGTGGATGGCGGGCCTGCCCGAGAAACGTTCAAGTTGAACCTCATTCACATGTCGCAACAGATTTGTATCGTTAGGTATGGACGAGGGCCAAGCTGTTGAGAAAGTGTTGTTGGAGATTGCAGCACAGTGGATGAGATTCGCTGCCAACGAGTCGGACTCGGATCGGCTGGCGGCGCGCCCAACCCCCCACACATGATCTATCTACATACAGTACTATCAAATCTTTGCATTGACGATTATGCATGTACCTATTTCGCTCCTACGGAATCCGATATACCCAACTTGATGTACAATGTCTACCGCGACGCCAGTAAATGAAATGCAAACACTCAACGAACCCTGTTCCGGAACATAACCTTTGGACGGGGATTGGCCAGGATGAAAGCGTCAACGTACCAGCTGGAAGGGCACGTCGCGTCGTCTTCCAGTTGCACATCGTACATCATCACGACGTGGGCCAATATGAACTTGAGCTCGCTCGCGGCGAATAAACGTCCAGGGCTAACGACACGGTCAGCAATGTGATGGTAAGCGAGGGGAGGGAGCCGTACCACGAGTGTCTTCCATGTCCAAAGGACAAGATTCGGTTGACGTCGAGACGAAGTGATGTTTCGGGCCCTCGCCGTCTTCCTCGCTTGTGTTGGCAAATCGGAATGGCTGGAATACATCAGGATTGTGGTAGTAAGCCTTGTCATGGTGCAGGGCTAGAGCGGCCGCCGTAACGGATGTACCTTTCGGTATAGAAGTTCCATCGGAGAACGTGAAATCTTTCAATGCCTTGCGTAAGAGGCCCACTAAGTTTCATCGATCAGAGACAACCTCCGCATACAAATGTGGACACAGTTTACCGACGCTCGCTCCTTCAATACGTTGACACTCCCTAGGGAAGTTGTCCACTTTTCGCATCTTGACCAATGCAGCCTTTGACCATCCGTCCTTCTCAACGACCCCTTCAACCTCCTCACGAAGTGCTCGGACATGCTGAGGATTTGCTGCAAGGTAGAGCTGCCGCGGTACCCGTACGTACGTTAGAAATCGCCTACAGCACGCGAAGTATGAGAGTGTATTGCGAGGCTTTTTCATACTGTACTCACGTGAATGGAAGCGAGGTTGACGAGTAACACTCGTGTCGTCAAGAGTTGTACCGACAATTCGGGACCCTTTGCTTCCTCCATCAACCATGTCAACAGGTCTTGCTGTCAGAAATCACAATAAGCGCTGTTTCATCAGCGACGAGGGAAAACAAACTGGTTTATCTTCCCACTCTGTCCCATACTCGTTCATGTATCTCCGACGGTCTTCAATCATTGGGCCGAGAAGCTTCATGCCTCGCGCGATGCTCCGAGGGATCCTCGTGAGAAGGCCCGTAGCGGGTCTGTCAATGTGTCAAGGATTACATCTAAGATGATCAAGGGCAGCAACTTGCGACCTCATGAATCTGGGAAACAGTCCAACCGTGACTCCCACTGCGACGAGGTCAGTGGTGTAGTGGAGGTTGAGGTCTATCCAATCAGGGTTACGACCTAGAGTAATCAAAATAACGGACAAAGTAAAGAGGGGTTGTGCGGGGTGCTTACACAACGGAAAGCCAACGAATACTCTGTTACTTGCTCTGTAACTAACTCTTTCGATGGCACTAATGCTTGTACACTTTTCCACTCTGGGTTTTCCTGGATCAGTATGTTTAGTGGCACTCGTAGAATCAACACCTTCACCGTGTCCTAAAAGATCGAGAACCTCGGCGAATGATGTGACTATCTCGTCTACGAGATCAGGATATAAGGTTTCAAGGTTTCGAGTGAGATGGTTGCGAACGACCGCAACGTGATAGTCCCAGAATATGCTCGGTCTGTAAGTGCTGGGAACACAGTGTAAAACAGTTGCTTTTCAAGCAGGAACGTGCTTCCTCACATCATTGACCGCATCCATGAACGAAAACTCATCTACAGACGCCGTTGCCACTTCTTCTAGATGTTGACGGTTAGCCAGAATGACTGTCCAGCGATTGGGCTCTGCGACCTTGAATGGTGCCGATTTGTACTGCCAGATCGAGAGGTTAGTGCAAGAGTACCAGACTACGAAAACAAACATTGCCAATTTGTAACCCTCTTCCACGACACTTCGAGCATTGATCACAAACTTGAATCCAGCCCACCAGGATCCAAGCCAGTTCTTTGAGCCTACAGACGGGAATGCATCGAGCTAACGAAATTTACACAACGCTCAAGCAATTAAACGTTGCCGATGCTCACATTGGGTCCTCGTGGGAGTTTCGCAACCACAACGATGGCAGCAACGAAACCCGCTAATGCCACAGGTAACATTGACAAGCGAGAGGTCTGGAAATTGAGAACCCATCACTGAGTTGGTCTGACGGGGAAACAGGACGTGAACTTGCGATTCGCCTTGATGGCCTGTAGAGATACAGTCACGCTTGGCCGGTATCTGTCACAGTGATAAGTCACAAAAGGTGTTTGGAGCGACGGCGATCAAGAGTGACATCGCGATTCTGGTAGAATTCGCCATACGTAATGTTAACCACTCATTGATCCTTAGTGTTTCATCCTGAGATTCCGCGACCAGAATCTAGAGCGGGATGTGGGCACTCACATAATGCAAACGGAAGCTTCGGTCCATGGCGACGTCCTCTTTTGGTCGAGGACTGGGTAGTAGCGCGAGGATGTGAACGGGCCGCTGAACCTGAGTGTGCCAGCGTTGCCCCGTAGCCATCATATGTATAACCTAGTTTTCAGCTCGGCCACGGCGAAGGACTTGTCTTTCAAATTTCATCTGCGAGTTGCTGCCAGTAGTGAGTTGAGCAATCAGATGGGGGGCATGCTCCCAAGAGCCTCTGTATTTCAATCTCCTCAAGGATATGGCGCTCTGTAACATTGGCATTGGTCCTGCCTTCCAGATCGTGGACCAACGGTTTCCGAATCGGCAATGTCCGGCTTGTGTTTGGCTCTATTTATCAACTGTACAGTTTGAATCAGCCACACTCGCTCATCCTCCAGCACACACCCTTGTACGATGTCGACCGATCTCCAGTGGCTCCTTCTCCGCGTCAGTATCCACTCACGGCCCTCCTGAAGAAATGCTAACTAATATCTACAGAAACACAGCTCTTTCCTCGTCAAGAAGGTCCCCGAGGGTCCCATCTTCTCCAAGGAACCCGTATGTCGACTCGTCTCGCTCACCGAGCTCCACCAGACGCGTCCTTTGCCAGGGTAACCTCCTCAACCTTCACTCGCACAAATATTCGGGTCTCGCCAATGCCAAGGCAAGCAACAGCAAATATCCTATTCGCATATTTGACCTCATAACTATATCCACAGACGATCGACATTCAGGACTCTCCTTCGGGCATCCAGGTCACCGTAAATAAGTCCAAGGCGACTCCTAACCAAGTCCGTGGTTCACGGACAACATTCACGATTCGCAATCGTTCCGGTGGGCGACGTGCATTGGGCGTTGTAGCTGGTCTCGCCAGAAAGGGCTACCGCCCCGATCTCCGCGCCGTGAGTGCTCTTTCTTGTCCTGTAGCTGTTTCGGAGGAATCGGGTCGGGCGAAATGCACTCTCGTTAGAACTCGCTGGAAGGCGCCTACTTTGGCGTATGAAGGTCGAGCGTGGACATGTTTGCAAGATTAATGTAGTCCATCTTACGGACGGTCTCCATTATGCATTTTCCTCTCCGTTGTGTTGATTGCGGAGAGGCGCGTCTGGCGACTACATCTTTTACTGTCCTTGATCATACTGGAGTATCTGTTGCTAACGGAATATCATGGACAGGCTGCCCTCGGTCGCACATCTGCTCTCATTGCTGCACAAAAGGAAAAGAAGGCACGTAAACCAAAGAAGGCTCGGGGGAAGAAGGCCTCTGCATAACCGTTTTGGCGTGTATCTCTAGTATTTTCTTTGCTATGCACCTTCACGTTAAAATAGCGCCGTTATGCCTGCTAGGCGCATGCTATCGCCCTCCCTGCTGAGCACCAATATCTCTGAGCAGTTTCGGATTGACCATAACAAATACATGGCATAAGTCAGCTATGGGTACAATGTTCGCCTCGCAGTTCTGACGCCCTTACACTCTTCATTTCATCTGCATGATTCAAACGGCCAGCACTTTGCCCATGGGCTGACCGATTCTCCCCGCCGCCCCGAAAGAGTGCTTCGTACCCAGTTGATCCTTGGAAGGCATGGTCGCCTCCACCTTTCGGTACACGCTCTCTTTGAGTTTGTTCCTGTCATTGCCACCGCCATGACCATGCTTCTTCTCCTTCTTGGGTGCTTCTTCCTCGTTGTGAGGGGGAGGATGCTGCACTTCGTCGCCGTCCCCCTGAGTGGCGGTCGGACGCGGGTAGTCTGCGTTCTCGGTGGGGTGCGTCGGCGCGGGTGGTGTCGTGTCCCTGATTATTTCGACGGTGTGGTGAGGTGAGGGTGGTAGACATTAGCGTCCTGCGATGATCAAGAGGTGTGTCGCTCACGGAGTGTTGTGGGTTTTGGGACGAGCGGTGATAGAGAGACGACGACCGCCGACTCTCACTGCCGCCGGCGCGTGCGGAGACGACGGTGAGCATATTCGTCGAGGTACTGGGGTGATACTTACTGGCTGGGGCATGTTGGGACAGAACATCAGACATGGTGCTGGTTCAAGTCGAGTGGAGCGGAGTTCATCAGGGTCAAATGGTCCTGTGACAAGGGACATGAGACATCCCCTGCACAGGGTATTTGCAGAGGCCGGATCATGCAGTTCACCATCAAACAGTAAATGTCAGACTGATACAGTCATGGTGTCGTTTTGGCATATGTCCACAGCATGCAAGGACATCGTGATGAACATGGAGCCTGGGATAAGTAGATGAACAACAAAAAAACGTTTACTCTTCCTCCTCTTCGTCGCCGCCCTCCTCCTTCTTGGCAGCAGCAGCAGCCCGCTTACGTTTGACACGACCTGGGCGTCCACCTCCGTATGGCGACGTGAGCGCGAAGTCAATGTGTTTCTGCGAGTCCAAACGAACGACGAATGATGGGACGTTGACGATTTGTTTTCCAACACTGGAGCAGACCACATAAGTACCTGGCTCACGACATTTTCTTCGAGCACGTCTCACCGAATGTGGCGTTGTCTGATGAGCGTACGCGCGTGGTGAATGCTCTTGGCGAGGTTGGTCTTGAAGACCTGTGTTTGCAGCCGGCGCTCCAAGAAATCTTCGACTTTCAGCGCCAACACGTAATCGAGACGCATGCGGGTCTCGTCGAGCACACCGATACGAACGAGACGACGGATGAGGGCGTTGCCCTCGAAGAGACGCTTTGGGTCCTTGTCATCGAGCTTGAGCAGCTCACGGGCGGCACGTCGAATTTTGGAGAGGATGAGACCGATGCGCCAGATCTCGCGTTTGTTGCGGAGGCCGTACTCGCCTGCGAGCTGTGTCGCAGTCAATGATTATTAACTACAAGAGGACAGATCACGATACCTTGAGCTCGGCGTCAAGACGAGCCGAACCGAATGCACGACGAGGGACCTTGTAACTGTATTGCTATCAGAAAGGCTGTCGATGTCCACTACGACCTCTCAAGACTCACGTCTTGCGGTGGTTTCGCGGTGCCCTGCGTCAACATGCATCAGCACGACATCTGGGACATTGAGCACGAGGAGGAGCATACCTGGGCATTGTTTTCGAGGAGGGACGAGTGTCTAGCGACGGCCATATTGGGTCGTGCTTGGTGTGTGTGCGCCACAACTGTACAGTTTATCCCCAGCCACCGGAGATACCCGGCTCATCTACTCGACACCATCCTCAAGACCGACATCGACGACGCCGACACCGTAAGTCGTCTCAAAGACCTGTCGCCGTCGTTGCTGACGACGACCACGCAGTACGCAAGATGCCTCACTCTTTCGGTTACCGTGCGCGCACCCGCGGCATGTTCAAGCGGGGCTTCAAGGGTAACTTGTTCTAGTCATGTCTGTGTGTATTATCTCCTGACGCACGCGCTAGAGCACGGCCCCATCAAATTGTCGACATACCTCGTCAACTACCGCGTCGGCGACATCGTCGATATCAAGGCCAACGCCGCTCAACAAAAGGGTATGCCCCACAAATACTACCACGGGTGCGTCTCCGTTGACCATGCTCTATCTTCTGAGATGCTAACTCGAACGACGCAGACGAACTGGCATCGTCTACAACGTGACGCCCCACGCCGTCGGTGTTATCGTCTACAAAGTCGTTGGCAACCGGTACATTGAAAAGCGTGTCAACCTCCGGGTCGAGCACGTCAGGCACTCCAAGTGCCGACAAGAGTTTTTGGATCGGGTGAAGCGCAACCACGATGCACACGTCGCTGCCAAGGAAAAGGGCGGTACGTTACCCTTTGTTTCGCCGAGGTTTGGAAGCGATACTGATGTGGAGGTGCTGATAGAACGTGTGTCATTGAAGCGCGTGCATGCGCTCCCGCGGGAAGCACGCACCGTGTCGACGGCTGACAATGCACCACAGACGATGGCGCCTGTACCATACGAGACTAAGATTTAAAATACCTTCGATGTCGTACTCGGTCCATTTTTTTCTGCTATGCAACTCCATGTCATGCACCTTCATGCCATCATGACTTGAACATGGTTCAGATTCAATCAGTGCCTCACGCAGATGACTTAGTAGTGGGACTCGTCAATCTGATCAAAGTTTGAGAAGAATAGAGTTGTAAGGTGTTGGCTTACATGAGCATCTGAATCCAACTTCTCATGCCGGATCGCTCACCATCCCCAGAGCGAGAGTCCTCACTTCCAGACGGAATCTCCCCCATCTCAGAATCCGACTACTTTCTCAAAAATACGGAATTCAGAGTATGGCTCAAGGACGAAAAGAACAAGGTCTGTCTCACGTACAACTTTGCTTCATCAGACGTGTAGAACTTTCCAAATGACAGTACTTTGATGAACTCTCGAGCGAGAAGGCACGTAGGTGCGCATGCACAGTTCCACCACTTCCGTATTTGCCCCATTGACGTACCACATAACATGACGCCCACCATGGCCACACCCGACAAAACCTTGACAGCTACTTTCGCAAGTTCGTCCGGGCATGGAACAAAGGCAAACTCTCCAGTACGTCCTTCAACACGTTTCCCGACTCTGCGCCCACCTATCCCGTACACTCCGAAACCGTTTCGTGCTGACGTGTCCCACCACAGAGGCGCTGTACCACGACGCGGAGGCAATAGTCGGCCCCGCCGCCAACCAAACGGCGTACAAGTGGTCGTTTGCGGCCAAAGACTCGGGCGCAGACGCCAGTGCCCGCCGTGCCGTGCACGCGCAAGTCGAGGCCGATTCGGGGACGCGTCCACATCATACGTCCTCCAGTCCCGCCAATAGCGGTCGCGTTATCGGCCCCGCGCGCCCCTCTGCGTCGGACCTCGTTCTCGCGCGGGAGGCTGCATCCGAGTACCATGCCTCTGAACGGGCGTTCAAGCGGAAGCGAGACCGTGCGGAGGCCAAGGAGCGGCTAGAGGACGTGGTCGGGCCCAAGGAAGTCGGGAGGGAGGGCATGTTGGAGAAGAAACGGGCGCGGCGGGAGGGTGATCGTGCGTTTCGGGAAAAGGGGGACGATGGGTACGAAGCGGACGAGTCGACGTTGTTGGGTGGTGGTGATAGTTTCAAGGATCAGTAGGTGGCGCGTTGGGTGTCGGGCGTGTGATTGACGTTTGCGACAGTATAGCACGGCGGGATGCTGCACGGAAGCGCTTTGAAGAGAAGCGTGCTACCGCCCGAGAAGACAAGACGGCGACGGCTCACGATCGTGTTGCTGCGATGCGCGAGAAGGACAAGGCGACGATGGACATGTTTCAACAGCTGGCTAAACAACGATTTGGATAGTGATACACTCATTGTACATGTTATCGTGAGTACACGTTCATGCTATCATCATACTGGTGACACGCGGGTACATCGCCGACATCTACATCCTCTGGTATTTTTGCGTGGGTCACGCATCTGTATGACTGCGTAGCTTCCGAGCCAGTCGTGCCAAGCAACCACGCCATGCACCCTTTCCTCGAGACTTGAACGCGACATGCCTAGAAGATGTGCGGGTCCAGGCCATGTCATCCGGGTCTAATTCCTGATCCTATGTGGCCCGTCAGCGAAACGTTCTCCCCGAAAGAGGTATAACTCCTTACATCCGGTTCTTCCCTGGGCGACGACCACGCAATGTATTCTCGGTACACCGCTTCACGAAGTTCTGGATCGGTCTCTCGGAACAGGGTGGTTATCTGAAACCACCGTCGGCCACCGTATCGTTTGAAACAGTCCGAACAAGGCTTACCCGCAAGGCGTGAGCGCCGTCGTCGCTTTCGACCTGCTGGCGGTTAGAACTTGTTAGCCAGGTAGGTATAAGGAAAGACGGACCAGGGTACACGTCTCAGAGAACGTGTCGGACTCAGACGCGATGGTAGATGCGTCCGTCTCCAAGGGCAGAGGTGGCGACGAAAGCCCGCTCGTTCGGGTCACGCGCTTCGCATCTCTTTTGCTTCCGAAAATCTTCCCCATGCTACTTTAGCCTCGATGAGAATAGGTAGGCAGGCGAGGGGAGGGGAGGGAGGAGGTGAGGGTAAAAAGCCACCACAAACGAGGCACCTCCTCCTTTAAAGCCTGAGGCATGTCATGTTTCATACCGTCGTATCCCCCCATCCCCATGGCACGGACATCCCCGGACTGCAGTATGTATCTCGTCCTGGATCCGATTTAACTTAGGCCTCTGACGCTGTACTTGCGCCACATCATGATTGCACATATATAGGGTCCAGCGGCTGATGCGGGTCTATTCTTCTTCTTTTTCTTCTTCCTCTGATGTGGAACTCGTGCCCTAAAACTCGTACATCATACGCCTTGAGCTGATCCGTTTGGTCACTAGACGACGGAACTGGGGTGTGCAGCTGTAACACCGCACACTTCCTCGAATGGCTTACTATCATCGATATCGGCGACATGTGGCGCGCCACCGTACAACTGTATCCGGGAACTTGACACGCGTTTGATGTATCCTTGCCAAGTCGTCCATTGTATAGTCGGCGTCTTTGTGAACGCGTGACTCGATCCCTGACCTTGACCCGACGCCAGGAAGAAACTTGTTCGCGCCTGCATACGATTGAAGAAAACGACGGGAAACAATTCACAAGGGGCTCGAGGGGCTGATGCGGTCACCAGATACCACTGGACGCGAAACGGCTGAGCGCTTAGGTGCGGTCACTGAACGACACTTGTCGTGCAAAGACATTGTGAGTGTACTGGACCTCCTGGTCTGCGGACCACAGGCCCGTGTTCGAGACCTGTGTTCGCTTCTCGCTAACATCAACTCTCTGCGAGGAATGGGCATGAGTGCATAGGTTCTGAAACTTCTTGCAAGTGTAGGGTTCGAGCGTAGCAAATGTACACTGCTATGTTTGGGTCGACATTCTGACTCCGATTCCCTCTAGGCCCCTTTCGAACCCCTATGCAAGCCCTACCCATGATCTACTGCCCAATGGAACGGCGTCACAGTTGGCCTGCATACGTGTTACCTCCCGTCCCTACCAACGACCTTCATGTCGTCTCCGTCAGATCACTCGGGGACGCTTTGGAAAAACTGGACCTCAAAAGACATCCTCGCCGCCATTCTCGAGGTAGAGAACACCAAGCACGAGCAGCCTGAGCTCAAGCCTCCAGGGGTCAGTGCGTCTTGCTGCGTTCTCCGAGCGTACGTCGTCCTCTGTACCCGTCTATCCTCCGTTACTAAATCCACCCAGCCCCGCAGCCTGTCGGTCGTTCTGTTC
>JBBPOC010000346.1:0-19259 GCA_038091235.1 Tylopilus rubrobrunneus | reverse complement strand
GTTCGAGTTGCGTATGACGATTCGGTTTGTGTTCATCAAGTTGATTGATTTGGTTCGTTGACGTGTATCAACACAGCGTGGTGGCCCCGACAACTATCGACGGGAAGACCGTCGTGAACCTCCGCGCGACGACCGTCACCGGGAAGAACGCCCTTTCAGGGAGGAACGGCCTTACCGTCGTGAACGATCAAAGTCGCCTCCTCGTCGCAATGACCATGATGATCGTCGCCCCAGGTCTTCGCCTCCTGGTAGGAGGGACTATGAAGAGAGAAAACCTGCAGGGTACGATGATTATCGGCGGGGAGGCTATGATGATGACCGCAGAGTCCCTGATTATTATTATGATCGTCGCAGGGATGACCACGACAACAGGCGACGTGACGATCGTGGAGGCAGGCGCGAAGAAAGGGACGATCGGTACGACGATAGAGCTATGAGGCATGCCAATGGCGACGGTGGATGGGCGCGTTAAAGGACTGATGGACGTTCGTGGGCTACACCGAACGACACCCGTGCATTGTGGTCTTGCGATTTCGTTTAGGAAATGGTCAACTCGAGCTTTGGCTTTGGCGTGTTATGGGACGAGCCGAACAACTGTACTTATTGGTCGGACACCCTGGTCCGTATTATCGCGCCGTTAGGATAAGGCCGCTCGTTCGGGATTTTTGGACCCTCTCCGATTGGAGGCCAACGACAACGTCCTGAGTTTCGAGAGGCGGCGCCGCGTCCATGTCTGGGTATCAAGGACTGGCTTCACGGATGCGGCCACGGATGGGCCACTGGCGCGGAATGCACACCAACCTATGTTTTGCGTGCAAAACGGCGATTCCTTCCCGGCAAATGTTTACCCGAACCCGACTTTTGTTCGTAACCAAGGCACGCCTACTGCGGCGCTCAGCGGGCCAGATCGTGGAGGTGCGCTCCCGAAGAACTGCTTGCAGCTGTGGACGTCCTGTGTTCAGAGCATCTCGAAGGAATGATATCCAGTACATTATCATCATTCTCCTGTATAGACCACCAAATGTGTCCCGTTTTCAATTCCATACCATTCCAAGTCATGCCCGTCTTTGTCCAACGGAACATAGCCGTCACGTAGCTTTAGCCACACTTGCATCGCACCACATGGGTTAGAAATCTTGAGGGACTTCACGAGTTTCGATCGAAAGCTATTCAGCTTCATGCTTTTCAAGATCTTGACTGAAATCGGTGGATCAATGGCGTCTATTGAATCTCGCATGTTTGCTGGGCTCTTGGCAGATTGCTGTACAAGGACACCTGGAAACATTGAATGTTGAATACTTGTTCCAAAACTGAGTAGACATGTATACTACTTATGAGGCGATTGCTAAGTTTATCTTCGTGCTCAATCTGAGCCGATGACACAGCCGGACGACCATGCTCTGCGAAGAATGACGTGCGATTAGTGATTCGGACTCTGTTCGACGTCAGCTTGATTAAACCTACTTGTGCACAGCGCAGTCCACTGGGGGTGTTCCTGTGTTTTCTCATGGTCATTCCCCGGAACATGCTTTGAAACAAAAGAAAGATAAAACAGTTCGCAATCAGTCCGTTCCCGAGCAGAGATCTGAGCGATCTGGCGTCTCAGCGTGAAAACCCATAATTTTTATCGGGGCATCATACCACAGCGGCATCAAGGGCCAGCAAAGTAGGCACCTTTGCTATAATGAATTGTCGTGCGAGCCCGGCGAAAGCAGTGTCTGCTGTAGAGATTAGTCAGTCTCTCGTGCCATATCATCAGATGTGGCACCTTCTGTCAATGGATTGCCGATCATACGTAAGGACTGGAGATCGGGGCACCATCTATGCAATGTGTCCATATACTGCCAATGTCCGAGGAGATTCCTGGACAGCGAGAGGGATTTAATCCCCTGCAGCGGGGACGGCGTCGAGCTAAGAGGCGGGATGGAGCGAATCCCGTTTCCAGAGAGAACTAAGCCTTCTAAGCTGGGACTGTGTCAACACCACCGAAGCAATTTCCAGGGATCATACCTGGTTAAATCGCGTAGAGAATTAGCCGTTTGTGCCCAATCGTCTAAGAGATTGCCTTCGAGATTAAGGGACAAGAGCTTGGGCACGGCCGAGGAGGATCGAGGACTTAAGGATTTGAAATAGTTGTGGGCCAGTTCGACGGATTGTAAGCTCGTCATGAATTTTGCAACGTCCATGAACTCGCCCCAGGAGATAAGTGTGGTATTCAGCTGAAGCTCGCGAAGACATGCAAATGACGTGATTGAAAGTTCATGATCCAGTGGCAGAAAACGGTTTCGACTGTATTTCGAGTGAAGCGAGGGGCTCGTCGTTCGCCAAGCAAACACTTACTTCAACGCCAACCTCTCCAAGTGAGGCAATTCGGCAGTTATTTCGGCGATAGATTGCCACGTAGCTAGCAAACTAGCAGACAGGTCAAGACCGCGGATATCTTCTCTGTACTCAGAAACATGACGTGAACAATTGGCAACTGATCTCACTCGGACAGGTAGCGAGAATGTCGCCTCTGGTATCACTGGTCGCCACTAGCTCGCCATTGAGGCTGACCTCTCGGAGGCGGCCTAGATTACCGAGATTCCGCCTGATTTTATCAAGACCGACCGCTTCGACTTCGACGGCGGCATTGGAAGATCCGAGGACAACTTTTTCGAGAGTAGCCGAGCCATGTTCGGCTTCAACGTATTTCAGTGTGAGCGCGGTCAGAAAGGAGCGCCCGAAAGACAAGGGCGCGGAAGGACGAATGAAACTCCCGGCATTCGGTGTGCTTGCGACAGAAAATAGATTGCATTGTGCGGGTGATCAGAGCAAGAAGGCGTACCGGCAACTAAAGTAACGATTCCCGTCCTTGACACCGTCGTGTCGTCCGCGGGTAGGATCGTCCCATTCGACGCCGTACCACAGGCCATCTGTGCCCGAGACTTGACCAATGTATCTGATGGTACCATAGTGGCCAGAGGATGAGTGGAACCTCCTTCCCACAGTTATCTGAGTGGGGACCTGGGTGGACTGCATGATCAGGTCATGGGATGGGGATGGAGTGAATATTTGTGTTTGTTCACATACGCGAGTTTTGCGGGACCCACACCTTGCATTGGACGTTAGTCGCCCAGCCACTCAGTATGCTAGCAGCCACTACGATTGCAAGGATGTCCCGTAACAGATCACCAGCGGCACTTGCTAGAACTCGTGCAATTGCTGCCCACATGTCCTCGAGCGCGACTTCACCACTCGACCAGGTACACCGGGTCTTTTCGCTCCTACGATTTCCTGCTCAACCTGTCATTCCTTAGCCCGTTCTTTTTCAGTCGAACGGATGTGCTCGTACATATGTACTCAATAGAGCCAAGAAACTCAATGCGCTCAATAGCGAAATGATCAACTCACTGCGGCCTCAACTTGATGTCGGTCGGAGTTTCGCTGTTTTGCCATTCACGCCTGATTTGCCAGTGCAGATATGGTCCAAGTCAGACCTATGCCGCGTGGTGATTGGAACTGGGCTTGGGAGGGCTTTCTGTGCCGGAGGAGACGTAGCGAGTGAGTCTTTCCAAAGTTTCCATCGAAAGAGTGCATAATCTCAGCCTCACAATGGCAGCCGTTCTGAAGGATTCGCTCGACGAGGCCACACGTCCGGCGGCCATTCAGTTTTTCAAGGACGAGTGAGTACAATGTTGCGAATGCTTCGCCAGTGACTGATTTGCTGCACAGGTTTGAGCTAGATTTCATTTTATCCCGGCTGCCGAAGCCCTATGTAGCTGTCCTCGATGGCATCACCAGTATGTCATGAGATAATACCTGCGCCTTTGCCATCCACTGATGTCAATGTTAACATCAGTGGGAGGAGGTGTTGGTCTCAGCATTGGTGCACCTTTCAGGATTGCGACGGAGAAGACTCTGTTTGCCATGCCAGAAACAAAAATCGGATATTGTCCGGATGTAGGGGCAAGCTTTTTCCTACCAAGGATGGATGGGCAGCTGGGAACATATCTCGCCTTGACCTCGGAGACGTTGACGGGCAGGGACGTCTTGTGAGTGAAAAGCATGGTTCAGGAGCTGTTGTTTACTTTGTTGGCAGCGAGCTTGGCCTCGCGACGCACTATGTTCCCTCAAGGACTATTCCCAGCCTCATGACTCGTCTTGCCGAATATGAAAACCCGACTCTCAGCCAGATCAATTGTACAATCGAGGAATTACACACTGAGCGCCAGCCGGACGAACCATCTGGGAAACTGATGGGTACCGTTCGCAATGCTCTGGATTCCGCTTTTCGTCACGACTCCGTGGAAAATATACTCGAGGATCTGGCGACGTTTTCAGGCTCCCCTGATACCCGTGTGGGTGGGTGGGCAGAGCAAACTTTGGAAACGCTTCACATGCGCAGCCCCACGAGCCTTAAAGTGGCACTTGCAGCTGTCCGCCGCGGAGTGAACATGACCTTGCAGGATGCCTTGCAGATGGAAATGGGAATTGCGACAGCTTACTGTGTGAGTCGCAATGCCACCATCGCCATGACCCGTGTTCAATATCGAAACCTTATCTCCTTGTAGAGCGGCGCCAGCTCAGACTTTTGCACAGGCATAAGCGCAGTCTTGATAGACAAGGTTCAAGAACGGCCGAAGTGGTCTCCCGAAAATGTTGACAATGTTTCACCCGACATTCTTGATCGGTTTTTCTCGGACGATTCCGTCTACCGATCCCAAATGCCGCAACTCTCGTTCCCTAACACACTTCTAGACGACTCTGTTGACCCCATGGCCTTTGCACTACCGTCTGAATCCAAGATATTAGAGCTGGTCAAATTGTCGTGCAAGGATGGTCCTGTCCCACTTTCCAAAGTACTTTCAGATATGGACCTCTTTGTTAAGGAGAAGCTCGGCACTCGAGAGAAGGTTATTGATGTCGTGCATCGGAAGTGCACAGTCGGGTCGGACGATCAAGGGTCGACGATCGTGGCATGGAAAGAGCAGTGATGTGACAAGTTTCGTGTGGTAATGGTAGACGGAGACCTTGGAGTTGACGAGATTTTTTGTTTTTGGCGGAAAGATATATTTAGCTAGACAAATACTTGCTGACAGTTATTATTAATCCTCGTCAGCGAGTCAGTCGGAACTAAGTACCGCGTCCAATTGAAATGATTGATGCGTGTGGCGCTGGGGATCAGGCTGGAGTCATAGCCCCTTCTTCAAGGTCGGACTGCCACCCTCCGGTTGGAGGCTAAGCTGTTGTTGACGTTACGACCTTGTTCCAACCTTGCCCGATCTCTGTGCGTGCTGAAACACAC
The DNA here is from genome assembly GCA_038091235.1 of Tylopilus rubrobrunneus. Lineage (NCBI taxonomy): Eukaryota > Fungi > Basidiomycota > Agaricomycetes > Boletales > Boletaceae > Tylopilus > Tylopilus rubrobrunneus. The sequence continues at coordinate 13,972 of JBBPOC010000346.1, read as the reverse complement.
GCCAGATTGACATGACCACGCAATCAAACTGTCCCGAGCAACGAGATTTTGGTGCCAGTCGCCAAGTCCAAGAGTCCGTGACGCGACCCGTCCGTCTCCATTACTCGTGGGATTGCTGTACTTCCACTGCAGAGCAAATCCACGGGCCCGGAGTAGTTGGATTACTCATGACTCACGATTCCTGGACTACTTGAGGTTCTAGCGATATTCACGGTTCGCACAGCTTACGCGGAGACCCAGCCCGCAGGCGGCATATCCATGGGCAGTGAGAATCGGATCCATGAGAAAACTTGACCGGAACTACATAACACAATTCGGTGTTTACGCACAGCAACTGCGTCAAGGCACGTCCAGCATTGGAATGAACAGAAGAGCTGGCAAAGTATGCCAAGGCGGCAGGTATTAGTCAAAGCGCATTGGCAGGTTGCCCAACTTGACCAAGTTTTGAACAACGCAACAAGTATGCGGTGGTAGATCCGCAACCCTTAACAGCGACACGTGGCCTGCGACGTTGAGCACTGGGTATCGGTGCTCACATCACTGATATCTCAATCGGGCTGGATTAGCGGTGGTGACAAGCTCAGCGCCACGGATCGGGTCAACTGCGACTGGGCGCTTTGCCCGTCCCGTAGCAATTCAAAAGTTACAAAAATAGTAAAGTTGCGCGACAATGTGGAAGCTTTGTTCCGAATTCGTTTTAGGTGGGAAGGAATGACCTGGCCGCAGGAGCGCCCAACATTCGGGGGATGCGTCGTTCCTGGCCGAATGCTGACAAGTCGGTTCGGAGAAACATAACTGACTCGACCCTTCCGCCCAAAGCACAGACGTTGGCACGGCCAACCGATGATTAATCTGATACTGGTGATCGAAGGGACTCGCACTCTGTGGGAAATGTCGGAGGCAAGAATCGGACATCACGGGGTAATCCACGCAACAGGCGCATAGTGATGCCGTTTGGGCAGCAAGATTTCAGCCACTGCAGCTATGTGACTAGGTTACCCCGGTGATGTGATCCATGGAGGGCTTGCAGTGGTATCTGCTGTATAAAAGGGACGAGTTCTCGGCTGAAAAAATACATCTCAAATCGACTCATTTCCTTCGCTTCACGACTCACCATGCAGGCGATCGATCTTCTACCTTTACCCTCCCAAATACTCAATGACGTTTCATGGCTCGTACAGTCCCTGCATATCCGCAGATGGATGTCACCTGAAGTGCACCCAATCCCTGCCGACTTCGACGTCAATCTCAACACCAACACAGGGTTCTTGCCAGCCCAACCACTCCCTAAACTGCAAACGCCTTTCGACGTATGGGAGGATGCCCTATCAGAAGCACAGAGAGTGCTGAAGCTAGGAGAGGATTTACTTGGGGAGTGCTCACGGGAGCGAACCGAGGGAGAACTCTGGCGAGAGCGAATACGTGCTGTAAGTTCTGAGAATTCTGTCTGGTCCAGCGTATGAGTACTTACGGCAATAATACCAATAGCTCCCGGTACTTACGACAGAAAGTCTTCATCAAGACCCACAGCATCTTCGCCGTGCACACAAGGTTCTGGCGTTCCTCGTGCACTTCTACGCCCACTCCATTCCTCCAGACGCCATCGAGGGACGAACCTTGATACCACGTTCCCTGTCGGATCCGCTTATGGCAGTCTCCCATGTGCTAGGAATTGCCCCCGTCCTTACGTTCGCAGACACTGTTCTTTGGAACTGGGACCTCGTCGATCCCAAGCAACCCGCCACCCTGGAAAACATGCGATTTGGTCAGGAGTTATTCTCGGGAACGGAGGATGAGCGGAATTTTTACTTCGGATCAGCCAGGGCGGAGCTCATCGGGGTGCAGATGCTGCATATTTTCAATGATTACCATAACCTCCCCAACGTTACCGACTTGTCCTCCATCAGCAAGATCAACAGGCTCCTCGCCCGGCTCACCGCGGTCATCCAGGAGATCGATGAAGGTGTGCAGTCCATGCGCCAGATAGTTGATCCCCACGTGTTCTATTGGGAGGTTCGCCCTTGGTACAACGGAAGTCCAAGCGGGCCTTCTGCATGGGTCTACGAGGGGGTGGATGACATGTCGAAGCTCGATCTCAGCGGCCCCTCGGCTGGACAGAGCAGTGTCATGCATGCACTCGACCTCTTCCTCGACGTCGACCACAAGCTTCGACAGTGGAGGTCCCCCGCACCGTCGGAAGCGAACAAGCGCGCAGATCATGGCTTCATGGAACGCATGCGTCGGTATATGCCGGGGAAGCACCGAGAGTACCTAGCATATATCGCCAACCACCCTCGTCATATCAGGGAGGTCGCTCAGGACACACCGACAGTCAGGGAGGCATACAACACCGCTGTCACGGCCCTGAAGAAGCTCAGGGATGCTCACATGCGGATCGCCTGCCTGTACATCGTAACCATGTCGCGGTCGATGCCACCCGTAGGTTGCCCAATGTTCGCAATGGCACAGAGAATGGAGAGGGAAGCAGCTAGGACAGGGCCGGTGACGGGAACAGGAGGGAACCATCTCTCGCTCTTGCTCAAGGCTGGCAGAGATGCAACTGCTCGCACGATCCTGAAGAGTTGAATGCCAACTTGAAGGCCCAAACCTCAAGCACCTCACTCACCATTTTTTACTACTACTTATTACATCCATCGCAACGCCTCTAATTCTCACAAACTGCAAGGGAATGCTTATTTATTGACCAATTCTTGTGTAGCCCTATCATACTTAGCTGGTAGTTTACATGACGCGCGGAGCGCACCTACTTTGCTGATGAGTCTTCTGTATTAACAGTCGTTAGTCTTTGAATTCATAGATCTTGTTTCCTTTCCATAGAACGGTGACGGAATACGCCGAAATTCGGTCCAATGGCTAGAGTCACAATGATCGCGATGAGATAGCTGTGAAGCCTGTGATCCGTTGCAGCTTCAGAAGCAAATAGTCGGACTTTGAATCACCCGCAACTTGAATGTGGTTGGTAAGCTCGGTATTGTACACTGCTCGTATTCCCCGTCTTTTGATCTAATACATAGGTTTAGACCAGCTTCCAGTGCAGTTCGAGATACTTGCCATCGGAATGCACACAGCAAGGTGGATGCTGAGTAAACGGTCGTTCGGTATTAAGGATGTCGATGTCTTTTCAGGCTCCGACCCGGTGGGATGCAAACGCAAACTCACTGGCATCTGCGGCCAAGTGCGCACAGCCCCGACGGTTCTGCCGACATGACTACGACGAGGGTGTGTGATGCCCTTGCTCAAAAATAGTGGGAAGACTGACTCGATCGATGTGACTCGGACTTTCGCACTGTCCGGGACTCCGAGAGTGGGCGGATTTCTTTTTAGAATGTCGGCGATCAGAACGTACTCGTCCACATGTGTGGCATGATTCCCAAATTTCCCCAAGCCAACCATGAGCTTGTCCATTTAGAACTAAACTCGTTTTCAGCACCCGAACGAAGCCCACACAATTTACGCGTCGCAATGTGCATAAGGTTTGGGTATACTGTTCCCGCAAGAAGCTAAACGTGTATCCGGTGAACTTTGTGTTTGATGCAGTCAAATGGGATGCTTACAATAATTATCCGAATCTGCTTGATCCAAGTCAAGTAGTCCTGTGCATATGTAATGTTTGAACTAAGTGTTGACCCGACGGCTAAAATGAGCCTCAATGAAAGTACGGGCGTGCATATAATTATAGCTCCTATACATACAGCAATAAGGATTCGTACACGGCTGGCGATCTGCTATGGTGGATCTAGTGGGTAATGGTATGCTTTCCGGAATATCTGCCAAACGATACCCAGGCCCTCTAAGACCATATCCATAGTTTTCCGAGCGGCTGGAGGGAATTCTATTTGAATTTTCGACCACTCGAACGGTAATGCGGGGATTGCGATAAGGGAATTCTCATTAAGGTGAGGAGGGGAAGAGGATGGCGTGGGTATCGATGTGAACGTAGTCGTGACAATATTAATTTGAGATGGATCGTTGGTGCGTAAACGCGAGGTGGAAGGCGACGGTTCAGTGGGTACCGCTGTGATAATTGACACGCTGGATGTGAACGGAGTGGTGGCAGTCTGACTGTTTGCGTTACCAACCACTACTGTTGTGCTCGGCGATGGTGAAAAGACGGTAGTAGTGATGAATATTGTCTCTGTCGGAGGGGGTATCTTGCCATGATCAAAGTTGAGAACAGCAAGACGGTCGAGAGACTGCCGGACATGTTTGAACTCGGAACCGAAATTGATCAGCAGCATGGAAACAACGACGGCGAGAAGTATCCAAAGGGAAGAAAGAAGCTTCCCTAGCGACAGCATGCGAATACAAGAGCGTTGTCGTTCGACAGTCAAAGACAGTGTCGGGGTAAAGAATTGATCCAACGAGTAATGCGAGAGCCTGTAGCCGTCGGAAGATTTTTGTTGGTGGGCAAAATTTGATTGCAGGGTTATCATTTCTAGGTCGATATTTATTTAGTCACACTCTGGGTGATGAAGTCTGAATGAATACCTAAGCGGGTTTCCACCGTCACTTCCAGCTTGCCGACTGGGAGTGCAAAGGTTGGAATAAATATATCGAAGTTCCTCTTGCTTCTCTTCAAGTCCATGGGATTCCCAACCTCGCGGACGACATAGTCCACTGCGACTAAGCCACCTTGGTCGCCAATACGAACTTTAACCCAGGTGATCCAGCGATTCCGAGGCTTCTCATCGTAGGATGGAGCAAGGTCGATCATAGGCTTCTTGTCTCGCTCGGCAAAAGCGCTACTCTCAAAACGCATAGGTATACCATCAACGCTCACGCTGACAGTGTCAACCCGATATTGCACTCCTTCGGGCTGTAAAGATGTCCCTTGGGCGAGGCCGAATTCAAGCCATTCCGAGTCTGTCTCGGGCGGGGCATGCATTTGCACACGAACGGCATGTGCATCCGGGAAGCTGGCTCCATTGAGGTGCAACGGGGTCGCGATGACACCGACAAAAGGTATCATCAGTGGCCCGTCCCGTTTCCGTCTTGTCATTCCACCATGGACGGGAGTTAATTGGAGAGGGCTGAGTGCAACCTTGTTTCCGTTCAATGGAGTCTGACGAGGGGAGAGCCGTAAGTTATCAGCGAATTGTTCTCCACCTCGTTGCAGGGTAGCTGGGCGAGAGACAGGACGAAGTGCTATTCGTGCGCCGTCATTGCCACATCGGTTAATTGCATTTCGCTGTAACACAGTCTTCCGTGTCTGAGCATCGCGTAAATCGCCAGAAATGTAGTAGACCTCAACAGTGCTACCCTCGCTTTCGTTTCTAAGGATCGTTGAAACTGTTTCCGAGTCGGCGGTGAGAACACAAAAACGTGGCAGGACGATGGGGCTGATATCCAAGTCGTTGTCCAATCCATGCTCGTTCGTGATTTGTGGGCGGTTTCGCGGAATGATAAGGACAGTGCCGGTGATGGAGAATGTGAAGATGTTTTTTGAGGGTGGGGTGATGTCATTCATGTTGATATGAATTGTGATGGGGACCGCTGGTGATCGAGAAGATATAACAGCGTCTGACGAGGCACGGCTGCGTACTTCGGGTGTCTGGGGAAGAGAGCTGACGGAAGATAGTGTAACGGAGGGGGTCAAGGAAGTCGGAGAACCTTCGAACGAATACTCGGATACGTGATCATTAGGTAATGGCGCGCGTAGCAAGGAGGATGTCGAAGAAAAAGAACTCTGTCGAGTAGTCATGGGAGAGGTATGCACCATGCTGCTAGTAGACATGCCAGTGGGGAACTCGAGCGAGGGTTGTCTAGATATGACCGCGGAAGGGGGACCAACGTCGAAACCCGTGTAACCTGTACCGCCGGTGATAGTCCACTTTGCATCCTCCCCGGGTGGCCAAATGACATCAGCACCTTTGACCTCGAGCCCAATGTCCATACCCAGCATCGTAGCCACACCGGGATACCAGATACCCTTGCACGTTCCTTTGTATTCTAAGCGCATCAGGATACCCTCGCGACTTCCAGAGGGATCCTGAGCCTTGCCCAGGACTATGGTGGTCATTTCCCCTTTAGCCTCCTTTACACCGACGCGCCGCCTACCGTCGCTGTTGGCGATGTTTTTGGTAGGTTGTGCCCAGCGCACGCGCACGCGCTCAGTTGATGGAAATGATCCTCTCACAAGAATACCCCCGGTGGACCCTTCGGTGTATGCTGAAGAGTCAGATGATTCGTCGTCGGCCATGTCAGCAGACGATGCTGAACGGGAAGTTGAGCGTGTGACAGGGGGCTCAGAAGCCAATTCCCAAGCACCCAGATCTTCATCGGCAGAGGAAAGCGAGGCCATGGATGAAGAGGTTGTTGTAGTAATTGGTGGGTATATGCGCAGTTTGATGTTGTTGGAAAGACATCGGGGGACAGGCATAGCAACCTAAGGAACCATGACGTTGTAGCTCACAAAAATTGACGAGAGCTACCTACCAGAAAGGGTGCTGTTGGCGGACGGGAGGCATACGGGGTCCATAGCTCGATAGCAGCCATGAAATGCATGCCGCTCCGTTCGGTGATGGAAGGTCGTCTCATCTGAGTGGAGAAGGTGCGCGATGCACTGTCGCCGCCATTAAATCGAGGAGGAAATTCCTTTGGAAGAATGTACGAGATGTTGTACCCGCTTACAATGATGTGACCTGTATACTTTTCGTCCAGTGGAGGTGTAATGTGGGCGACGGAGGATGAAGCTGAAGAAGTGCGACTGGAGTGCATTGAAGATGCGGTAGGGGTTGGTACACCAAATACAGAGAGATAGGATTTTTGTGAAAGCGTGGGCAGGTGAAGAGCACGAGCAGCGTTGTTCAGGAGGGGAAAGGATGCAGGAGAAAAGTTGTAGGGAGCGGAGCGAATGTCAAGAGGATGCACCTGAGCGGAGAGCAATTTCAAGTTTTCCTCTGCGGTGCATGAGTATAAGTATGGAGGAGCAATGCCCAGGGACGGTACCTGGAAACAATGGGACTGTTGAACCTGGAGATACGCTATCCATTGGAATGGAGAGCTACGAGGGGTGAGAGAATGCGCAGTACATGATATAGCGACTGACCTTGAGATACATTCTGATGGTGGCACCATCGTCGCCGTGTTTTGCTTTTCCCTCGAGGGCGAGACGAGTGACGACGTTAATCTTCTGCTGTGGTGTTGTAGTGAACTGGGAAGAAGCAGCGGTGGAGAGTGTTGGACTTGGAGCGCGCCTGTGACGCGACGAGGGTGGAGTGTACATGCTAGAGTGGGTGGAAAGCAAAGAACGCGTCTCGTGTACGCGTTTGTGTGCGTGAGAGATAGAAGCGGACTGGATTCGTTACGTAATACGGTCCACTTCGTCATTCCGTTCACGTGACGATCGAGAACGACTGGGTGGGTACTCACTTCGAGCTGCATTAAAGGCTCCAAATGCTGCGTTCCGTTTTCTACCGTCTGCCAGCACATACCTCGTATCTCTCACATAAACCCCCACTCCACCGTCATCTCGCCATGGCTGCCTCAGATTGGTCATCTATACCACAGCATGACTCGATACCACCCTATGCTATGTTCACAAGACCCATAGAAAAATCTCGTTTCGACCAGAGGCAATACAGGATCATCCGTCTTGAGAACGGTCTCATCGCCATGTTGGTGCACGACCCCAAGACAGAGAACGCTGCCGCAAGTCTCGACGTGGCCGTCGGCCACCTCTCGGATCCTGTCAGTGAATTCTCACAACTAATGATCCCTTGTTCACAACCGCACCTTCCCTAGGACGATATGCCAGGATTGGCTCACTTCTGCGAGCACTTGTTATTTATGGTGCGCACAGTGATCGTGCTGTCTTGTATCCCTTCTGAGACCAGTTCAGGGCACTCAGCAATTTCCTAAGGAGAACGAGTATTCCGAGGTACGTCGATTGATCTCGGATCCTGTCCGCTAGGTTCCGATACCTCTGGCGTCTAGTATCTATCCAAGAACAACGGTGCTTCAAACGCGTACACTTCATCATCGAATACCAACTATCACTTCCGCGTTTCTCCTGCTGCCCTATCAGGTGCTATCGAGAGGTTCGCAGGCTTCTTTCATAGCCCCCTCTTTGCACCATCTTGTACCAATCGGGAGCTCAACGCCGTCGATTCGGAGCACAAGAAAAACCACCAGGCAGACCTTTGGCGAATTTTCCAGCTTAACAAAACTCTTACCAAGCCTGGTCATCCCTGGAGCAAGTTTGGCACCGGAAACCGCGACACTCTCAGCGCAGCCGGGAGGGAAATGAAAGCCAGGGCAAAATCACTTGTCGATGGCAGCGACAACGAAAAGGGTCGTATTGACGTAACTGGCACACCAGCACTTTCCCCGATATCATCTACAGTTCCTTCCAGAGTTCCTTCCCCAACCCCATCCTCTCGGTCGAGCACAAGTGAAGCTGAACCAGATGGTGGTGCCGTTGGTCGCGAAACCCGCCGCAGGTTAGTCGAGTGGTGGGGTGAGGAATATTGCGCTACTCGGATGAATGTCTGCGTGATTGGTAGAGGTACGCCAAAATCAATACTCGGTCCGAATTCCGATGTAAATCTCGGTAAACAGAATCGCTGGAAGAACTCTCCAATATGGTCTGCCGCCATTTTTCGCCGGTCGTGAGGCGTCGCGAAGACCGACCTCGTATCATCAGCGACCATCCCTTTGGGCCCAATGAGATGGGTGTAAGTTTATCCAACTTGGTCACGTCAAAATTGCTCAGACCCCGTTCCCTCTTAGACCCTTGTGCGCGTCCAGACAATCATGGACTTCCATGCAGTTGAATTGTCGTTCCCTCTTGCTTGGCAGTCTCCGCTCTGGAAATACAAGCCCGGGCAATTTTTGTCCCACTTTCTCGGACATGAAGGACCTGGGTCTTTACATTCTTACCTCAAAGATCAGGGATGGATTACATCTTTGAACGCAGCTCCTCAGGCTCTCGGACGCGGTTTCGCCATGATCAAAGTAACCATGATTCTGACAAAAGAGGGCTTTGGTATGTCCCGATATCTTTGTAGCAGACAACCAGCGCTCATGGGGTTTCGTAGATAACTATCGTTCTGTTGTCCTTGCAACGTTCAAATATCTCTCGCTTTTGCGATCTTCCGATATACCAGCTTGGTACCAGTCCGAAGTGGCGACGATATCCAGAACACAGTTCGAGTTCGCGGAAAAGCGCGAAGCAGAATCGTATGCGGTTTTCATCGCAGAAAAAATGTCATGGCCAGTTCCTACCGAGAAAGCGCTTTCTGCTGCCGTGCTGATCTCCGAGTGGGAAGATGAGACAGGCTTGCAGGAAGTCCGTGACGCGCTTAAAGATATCCAGGGAGACAAAGGTCGTGTAGTGCTGATGGCTAAGAGAGAAGAACACGAACGTGTTTCGGGAGAGCTGCAGTGGCAGAGCGAAAAATGGTATGGTACAGGCTATACTGTCGAGCGATGGGATAGCGAATTTTTGGCACTGGTATGTTAACTAATAGCTTATTTGGTATTAGTGGCTCTGCTAATATGTCTTACGGCAAGGCTCAAGGTCCTAATGATCTTCAGCAACTTCGTCTTCCTAACAGAAATCAATTCTTACCAACTAACCTTGATGTCGAGAAACACGAGGTCACCGAGGTTTGGCATCAGTTTATGCTTGGCAATACGTCGCTGACCTTACATCGAAAGCCAAAAAAGCGGCCCCATCTCATCCATGAAACCCTTATCTCTCAAGTTTGGCACAAGAAGGACGACCAGTTTTGGCTCCCAAAGGCCAGTGTCGTCATCGAAATTCGCAGGTAACGTCAACACACTCCAAGCAATCCCCTGCAATCATTGATTAGCCTATCTCAGTCCCATTGCGAACGACACACCACGTGCTATCGTATTAACACGGTGAGAGGTGTTCTGTGTTTCCGTGATGTAGTATTCAACTATATAACAGCCTTTTCTCAGATCTCGTCAACGATTCCCTGACAGAGTATACGTATGACGCAGATTTAGCCGGCCTTGCGTATCACCTGGGTGCACACAGTCTCGGTGTTGCAATATCTCTCAGTGGTTACAACGATAAGTTGCCCGACCTTACCCGACGTATCATCGAGGCAGTCCGAAGTCTGCAAGTACGTCAAGACCGGTTGGAAGTTATGAAGGAGAAGGCAAATGAGGTCTTCCTTCGCCATGTTTTCGAGGCTCATTTATTGGGTTTAGCTGAAGCGTCAGTGGGAAAACTTTTTCATGTCCCAAAGCTACCAGCTTTCGGACTACTATGCACGACATATCCTCACACACGGTGTGTGGACAGTGGAGGAGCAACTACGAGAAATATCTGGTGGGTTGGTTTTATGTTGACGACGATGCATAGTTGATTGAAGCATGTTTAGGTATCACTGTGGAAGAGGTCCAGTCTCACAGCTCCCGGCTCCTTGCGAACGTTAACATCAGGATGCTTACACTAGGCAACTTATACAAAGATGTACGCACTTATTGCGTACCCACGTTATATTGACTTATGGCTCTCATTAGCAAACCATTTCTCTGTCAAAGGATGTAGAGCGCATTCTCCAATCACAGCCGCTGTCGTCTATACCCATAGATCTTTCCCTCACTCTCCCAGAAGGTGCGACTTGTGATATCTTTTTCATGCACTATCTGACGTCATGGTAGGGTGTAATTATGCGTGGGCCGCCCCAGTGGCGAACCCAAACGAAGCGAACTCAGCATTGTCATATTATCTTCACTTCGGTCAGTTGACGGATGCGCGGCAACGGGCGGTTGGCGTCCTTCTCGTGAAAATAATGACAGAACCTGCATTCGATGCGCTCCGAACCAAAGAGCAACTGGGTTACATTGTTTCATGCTCACGGTGGAACCTTCCTGGAGATTCGCAATTCGGTCTTCGCATCGTTGTGCAAAGCGAGCGCAGCTCCGCTTACCTAGAGCAACGTGTGGAAGCTTTCCTGGACAGCATGGATCAAAAAATTCGGGAGATGGGATCTGGCGAATTTCGCGACTTCAAGAGTGGCCTGCAACAGAGATGGAGGGAGCCCCCTAAGAATCTGTCAGAGGAGGTTTCACGATACTGGTCACAGATTGACTCTGGGTATCTCGACTTTCTGAGGGGTGCGTGTCAGCGTACAGTTTCTACACGCATACAACTCACTTGTTGCTTGATTTATAGATGGCAACGACGCTAACTTGCTCGAGGCGGTGGAAAAACAGGAAGTTCTAGATTTGTTCCGAGAGCGCGTTCATCTTCGGGCGACAAAGCGGGCGAAACTCTCGATCCATCTAAAGTCACAGAAGCCACAGCCTCCTCGTGTCAGCAGTGAGGCGATGAAAGCATTCGAAGCCCTCCTCCAGGCAGCTAATGTCATCGTCGACGTGGCAGCCATAAGAGAAGAACTTCAGGAAGCAAACCCTACCGTGGCGGATTTTGTTAACGCGTGGCAGGAGGTTTTGACAGAAGATAGGGTGAGCGATGCAGATGCTCGGAACTTGATTGAGCAGATTCCTGCTTTGATCAAGGAATATCCCGTGCCGGGCGAAGACGCCGATGGACTGCCTATCGGTGTAACGCGCGTTGGAGAGCTGAAAGGCTTTAAAGCGACCTTGCAACTCTCGGGGCCACCTAAACCTCTTGTCCAGTGGAATGATTTGCCAACGCCCAATCTTTAGCTAAAGGGAACGTGATTAACATGAAATTGTGTATTTGTACTGTTTTGGCGATAGCTTGCCAATGAGACCGTGTCAGCACCCTCACCTGGATGACCGGAAAATGCCACGGAAATGATATTGCGTGGCGTACGCGCCGCCCCCGTTGCCCTTGTACATAGCTTCGGGCTGGAGATGAGCCGCATATATAACACGAGCGAGCATCATTGGGTAGGACGAGTACCTCGCATGTCGTGTTCGTGCTACGTAGTGTCACTGGCACGAAACGGCAGTTCATGATGACGTGCTGATAGGGCATATCACCTGATGATCAAGAGACTGTATGGCACCTTCACGGGGGACGCAGCGTGGATACTGTCAAACTTGGAGTTGAGTACACTGACCTTTTAGGTCCTGCACTTGGAGAGATGAGTGGGTGCCAGTGAGTGCTCGAGCGGGCGCTGATGAAGATCTTCAATTTCTTTTGGGTACCGAGCTAATCCATGATCTTGGGCCTAGAGTCTATCTTGAACCCAGTAAATCATGGCCTGAGCGAACCGATGGCATTTTGCGCAACACTGTTAGGTCCCGAGTCTGATGCAGATGCTAGTGGGTGTATGTATGGTCAATACGATTGTGCTCGTTCCTGCATACGGCGAGGTCAGTCAAGGTCGAAAGACAGCAACGATATTGCTTGGCTAGTAGAGCGATATCTAGAATCCGCAGCCCAAGGCACGTAAGGGGTACTTTCGAGTCGAGCTCAAGGATATTCATCACCGAAGGACGCTCTGTCAAAGATAAGTGGTAATCACATACACCATTCTTTACCACGGAGAAACTACATCCAACGATCTATGCCTTTCGAAAAACATGAGTTGTGGGAAAAAGTCGTTTGAACAGAGGTCGAGTACAAGAAAATGATATCAGGGAATGAGTGCAGTGGATAACAAAATGATGGAACATGCAACGAATACATTACGATCTGCGTAGCAAATGCGTCCGTCTCACTTCTTCCTTGGGTTAGCCTTGGTGGCAACTGGTTGAGTAGATGGCACGTAGTTTTTAGCGCGACGGAAAAGAAGGACATGAGGTTCTGGGGCTGAAATTCAAAATGAAAATCCCGAACATCAAAGAGAAGAAAAGACAAGTCAGACCATGGACTTCATAGTGTTGCCATCCTAGGCTTTGGGTGATGCCAATACCCCTCCACTCTGCCTCTGTGAGGAGGCGGAGGGTACCTTCCTTCTCGTCGAACAGCTCCTTCGGTATTAACTTCAATAGAGGCTTTGGCAAGATGACGTGGCGGTATTCATAATTGTCGTCCGAGTATCTGTCAGAATAATGTATCCTGTGAATAGTCGTAAATCCTCTGGTCTGGCATCATCAGAGCTGACCTACTTTTCGATGTACTCTTCAAGCTTGGTGTTGGCTGTGCGGTCTGCCATATTTCACGAAAAGTGGGTATACGCGGGTAGGAAAGATGCTGGATCTTTGAGATGGAGCTTCCAGTTGTTGAGCGTCGCCACCTTGGACGCGATACCAATGAGTGACACCGCGTCCGTGACGGGTGTCACGCTGCTCTTCGGACGGGAAGTTCAGGGGTGCCCCGCGTGAATCTGACGCGTTTTGTTCTCAACCATCATGAACCCCAATTCTCGGGCCTTCGGGAATTGGGTAATAAGGCAAAACCACGAATTTCTGCCCCATGGAGATCGATATGACATCCAACAGTCTTCATCTCCCACCACAGAGTCGCCGGACGCCATCCACCACGAGCTCCCCCATTGGGGCAATGCTGGTGAGTATATGCGCTTTAGTTGCGTTGTATCTTAGCAAACTCTGTCCCAGACACGTCTCCAACTCGGCTGGCATATCAGGGAACGAGTTATGCCCACTCCGAGTCTCCGTCGCCTTCGAGGGCCCGGGGACTCTTAGACCGAGACGGACCTGATCGCACTAGGACGCAATTTTCTGACTTCACGAGCCAATCATATAGCCATGTTCCGCAGTATGAACGACGTAGTAAGTACTTGTTCCATTTCTCCGCACCTTCCTTCTTCATTCTACAGAACCTTCTGACTACGATGTACGCTTCAATCGTGCGGAGATGCCGAGGTCGCATCGCCAAACCAACATGGATCAGTACATTTGGATGCCCCCTCCACCCAGCCCAGAAGAACGCCCCCCTGTGCATCACGTCACTCCCACCACTGGCAGTGCCACACGAAATGGTTTTGGATGGAAGCTGCGCCCCGTTTCCGAACTACGTACGTTAGCAAAAGCTGTATTTTCATTTCTCGTTAACAGCATACTCCAGCTGACAGGT